>OX457052.1:38616456-38796456 GCA_949752735.1 Lumbricus terrestris
ATTAACAAAAGTAGGTATATGGCAGGTAGGAAACTCACAGTGACAAGGCAAAAAAAGAAAAACCAAACGGCATGAACTGACAACAAGAAAGAACGAAAATGAAACTGAAACGCTCAACTGTTGAGTTGAGTCACTGTTGAGTTTATAAATGACTAGAGCAAAAAATGCTTATCTAGTAACTGAGGAGAGATTAAGCTTAATGCCACAATGCACACAAGGTTGAAATGTATAAATTGGACAAGGTCGTTTAATTCTGCTAGGACTAGGTAGCTTCTATAATATGGGTGCCTAATTTGCTTTGAATATCCAGATAGGCCTACTGGGCATGCGATTGTGACCGTCATCATGGGGGTGGGGACCGGAGCACAGTTGAGGGAGCGCTGGTCGATAAACTGAGTAGGCTAGTCATTATCGCGGCCTGGGTTCAAACCTTCTAGGACTAGGTAGATTCTATTATATGGGTGCCTAATTTGCTTTGAATATCCAGATAGGACTACTAGGTTCAAGCCTCGCTCAGGGCAAACAATTATTTAAATCTTCTGTTAGCTGCCAGTGGCGCTTTTTGTTGTGTTGTTTGCCTCAGGTCTGTTGAAAATAAGCGCCCCTCCCACTTCTGGCTTGGCCGCATCAGGAGCGTTCCAGCACTTAGGCCAATAGTGTTAAGCTACCGACCCTGTTGTGTAGCCGACCTGCGTGTCGTGTGAAGCTGGCCGTATTTCGTATAACTTGTATCTGTAATCATTCTGCGGTCTGTCAGATTGAATGTTAATAAACGAAGATTATTATCACGTTTTAAGTAACGTAGACCAAATGAATCAAATATAATCCGTTAATCTTGACAAACTGCTAAAGTAATACCAATACATTAATCAACCGAATTTTGTCAAGATTGTCTTGTCTTGTCGTCAACCATCCTCTATCCGAGGGTTGGTCGCATCAGGAAGCCCGTCCATGATGCCACCAACCCTCGGATATTTTGTTGTGTTTTCTCTTCCGTTTCTAGCATAAGTTGCTTGATTGCGCTTTGTCACTTTTGTCAATCACTATGTTGATTTTGCAGATTTTCTTCATGACCGCCTCACATCGTCAACTTAATATATTAGTCGGTGTCCCTAGGCAGCGGGATTTTTTTTATCCCTTTAGGACCTCCCCTTTTGTAACCAATGAGCAAGATGTATGCTGTCATGTATACTTTGGTTGCAAAATTAATGTGATTGATTGATTGAAAATCGATGAGACCCCCAGTTGGTGAAATCATAGACATAGAGGCAATGGACTGAATGGAGCACAACGATAAGACCGTCGAGCATGCCCTGCATTACGATGTGGATTCAGAATCATGTGTTTTTACATGTACTGATCAATGCCATGAATTAGAAATGTTTACTCTCATGTGTGTAGGCCAGCACCATATAGCGGACAGCAATTGGCCGAATATCGGAGTTTCTTTTCTTAGCTTACCCACCTGAATGTTCCTCATTCATGAATATTTCCTCCGTCTTTTCCCCTATGACAGTCATGTTTCGAGTCGCCGGATTATATGTTATGTTTAGGCAACCTAAATCAAACCAATCATCGAATCATTGCACACAAGATGGAGACGATATATATCAGCAGTGGCGGATCCAGAACGTTTTGAATGGGGGGGCCAAATTTTCGCCCTTGTTGGTTGGTGGGACAGGGAAAAACTTTCGTGCTGTTCGTCGCCCAAAAAGTTGATGACCTTTTTTTTAGTCATCCGTCCAATTTTTTCAGGAAAAAAGATACCAAGTCAGCCGCCCAAAAAAGTTGATGACCTTTTTTAGTCATCCGTCCAATTTTGTCAGGAAAAAGCTACCAATTCAGCCGCCAAAAAAGTTGATGACCTTTTTTTTAGTCGTCGGTCAAATTGGGGGGGGGGCACGTCCCATACAATTTCTTTAATGGGGGCCTGTATCCTGTTTTTCTCACTCGCAGCGTTTATTTCATGGCTTGTTGAAACCAAATGGGGGGCCACGTCCCATGGGATTTTAAATGGGGGCATGGCCATTTTTGCCCCCCCTGGATCCGCCCCTGGATATCAGTAGTAATTAGATCAAGAGCACGTGTATATTTAGATTGAGATTTAGACGAAAGGATTATTTGTTTGCTTATTGTCTATTGCACACATCCAATTATGTTGATACAATCATGAACAACTAAGTACCGGTATAGTGCAACAAGAGCCAGCAAAAGCTAATATATCCTATACTATCATGACCCCTCTTCCTTTGAATGACTTGTGCCTAGCAGTATTATCAATCAATCAATCAATCAATCAATCAATCAATCAATCAATCACATAAATTTATAGAGCGCCCCTTCAAGATCTCTACTCAGAGGCGTCCCAACCCAGGCCTGGTCAAAAAAAAGGTTTTGAGAAGACGGCAGAAAGAGCTAGGAAAGCAGTGCCGGCGCCAGGATTTCAGTTTTGGAGGGGCTGAAGCCCGCGGCCAAATTTTTCATTTTCGCCGCCAAAATTTCTGACGACCTTTTTTTTTTTTTTTTTAGTCATCGACCAAAATCTCATGAAAATTTTCTATGTTCGCCGCCAAAATTTCTGACGACCTTTTTTTTTAGTCGTCGACCAAAATCGTGGATATTTCAATGTAAAATAATTCAGATGGTCATTCTTTTAGGGGGGCTGAGCCTCTTGTAGCCCTCCCCCCTAGCGCCGCCACTGTAGGAAAGTCACGGGGAAGCGAACGGATAGCCGCAGGGAGGCCATCCCAGATAGCTGGACCCACCACGGAAAATGCTCTACGCTGCATAGTAGCGGAACGACAAAAAGGGACAAGAACGACCTCCACTGGCTCCCACTGAAGCAACGCATTGCTTATAGAGTTTCGTCTATTGCTTGGCGCTGCATTCTGTCTCCATCCTACCTATGTGAGCTTTTTACTCCAGTCTCGGTTTCTCTGGGCCCAGTGCCGGCGCTAGCACCCCCCGTACCCCCCAATTGGGGGGCCCCGAGTTTGAAAGGGGCCCCAAATTTAGCTGGTCATTATGCATATATTTGTGACTGTACAGATCCGGTCTGCTGCATGCCTCAACTAACCATATGTCACTGCCATAGCAGACCTAATGCAAATATCGTACTGGTTTTGGGCATAAGTATATAACCATTAGAGTTTGAAAGGGGCCCCCAAATTTAGTTGGTCATTATGCCTATTTGTGACTGTACAGATCCAGTCTGGTGCATGCCTCAACTAACCAAATGTCACTGCCATAGCAGACCTAATGCAAATATCGTACTGGTTTTGGGCGTAAGTATAAAGCCATATATATAGGGTTTGAAAGGGGCCCCCAAATTTAGCTGGTCATTATGCCTATTTGTGACTGTGCAAAACCGGTCTGGTGCATGCCTCAACTAACCATATGGCACTGCCATAGCAGACCTAATGCAAATACCATACTGATTTTGGGCGTAAGTATAATGCCATTTAAACTAACTCAGGCAATTTCGTCCACTTTCTCAAACACAACGCTTATAAATTGTAACTTATTCTAATTGCTAATTGGATGAGGCCTCAAAATAAAACCTGCGTGAGACCCAAACATTAAAGCCTGTGTAGGGTCCCATTATCCCATATGTCCTTGGTTTGTGTCTGATCTCAAGTTTGCAAGGGGGTTCAAAATGTAGCTGGTAATTATATATATACCTTTCATAACTTTTCAATCCTGAAACCACGCACCGAATTATGTTTTAACGCAAGGCATAGGCTACAAAATTATATTACTCAAACCAATAGAGCATTGTCCTTCAACCAAAGAGGAGACTTGGGGGTGTGGACAGGGGCACGGCCCCACAATTTGTGGTTGGGACGAAATCCTTGTATCCTCAATATTTCAGAAATATTTCATAAGTATCATCCACTGCCCATAAATAATGATCAATTTTGTTCAGATGACAGCCTATAAATGCTACCATTACAGTTGGCAAATCGGATAAATTTAAACAATGGAGAGGAACACTCTGAAGTCCTAAACCACGACTAACAGCAATGAAAAAGAGCTATTTTTGTAAAGATGACAGCTTAAAATTTCGACCATTACAGCATGAAGATTCCAAAAAATTTAACAATTGGGATGGGACATTTATTGAAGTCTTACACCATGTCTTTCAGCACTTATATTATGAGAAATTTTGATGAGAGGACAGCTCAAGGTATGGGGGGGCCTCAAATTTTTCTTTGGGGGGGCCTCAGGTACCCTAGCGCCGGCACTGTCTGGGCCGTCGTTCGCTGCGGTCAGCTGCCCGCGGTGACCAGGCCTGGGTTGGGAGCGCCTCTGAGTAGCTATCTTGAAGGGGCGCTATATAAATTTATGCGATTGATTGATTGATTGATTGATTGATTGTACTGCTAGACACTAGCCGTTCAAAGGCGCAGAAATGCATGAGAGCACAGGAGGCCGGTAATTCCGAATACGGAATATAGGACACTGGATAAAAATGTTTTGTTTCGCTTAATTTAAGGACTAAAGAGTCATTAGCGTGAAGAACGCGGTTGCGTATACTTACAAGTATACGTATTATAGGCCACTATGTCTTGACAGCATTTGCACGTGAGGTTGGAGCATTGAAAGCAGTCATTCTCCGCCAATCGCTTCGGCACATCAAAGGCCGCTTCCTCGTCTTGATGTTTCAAGTAAAAATCGTTTGCTGCAACATCAATGATTTCACAAATTTATGCGTATTCATCTGGTCACCTGGTACCGTCAGCTCTTGGAGCTCTGGCGACAGTCATGATGTATCCTCTCCATTGTCTCCTGTTTATTGTCGCCTCTCTTAGCTCTTCCAAGCTCATTCCAGACTTTTCCTGTACTTCATCCATCCACCTCTTCCTTGGTCTTCCGCGTCTTCTCCTTCCTTCACCGCATGCCGTCATCATCTCCTTTTCCAAACCGTTTGATCTCATCACGTGGCCGAAGTAGCTAAATTTCCGCCTGGTTGCTGTTTTTTGCAGTATTGTATGCGTATTAATTGTCCGAAATCAACAGTTCTTTGCCAGAGAACGGTTGAAACTCAAGAAAAAGCTAAATTTCCTCTAAGCATAAATTATGCTGGAATAGGCTTCAGCTTGCAATGCGCTTACAAAATTTGAATAATTTGCCAGATTCTATTCTGCCTGCAATGTCATTTGCTTATAATAATATTATAAGTTCTTTTGCTGCTGACAAACGTCTAGGCTGAAATATCGGTTTGCGTTTGATAGAAAAATCACTCGTTCTCACACGTTCTAATAATTTATGAGCATTTCCGGTTATCAAAGGACATATTGGTGAGCATGGACAGATAGTTCCTCATTCCCTAGGCTATATCACAAAATGGCATAATGTCCTGCCACTAGCAAATAAACTATAGATACGATGCATGGCAAAACTAAGGGGTGGTATCTACCCTCTGGTACCTCGGTTACATCGGGCTTCACTCTTTCAAGATGTGAGATATCCACAGACTTGTTACCTCAAAATGTATGCAAAATGAGCCTCTAAAGCAACCCAAAATGTCAAAATTGGATTCTATAATTATGACACAAGTTTGAGAAGTAGGCTAACCACCTCATGGTAGCGAGATGGTTAGCTCAGCATGCCAGTGACTAGTAACCCTGAATTTTCACTCGCTCGCTCACTCTTGTACTCACTCACTCAATCAATCACGTATTCGAGCATGAATTCGCTCGATAACTCGATAAGTCCTTCACACCCTACTCACTCATTCACTCTAACTCCTTCGACTCACCTGATCGATCATTTGTGTCGAAATTCACAGTTCTGCCAACAATGAGTGCATCCTTTATTGCAAGCAAGCATACAGCAAACATCACACGACCAGAAACTTTTAGAAACGACATCATCAGAGATATAGTCTCACCTGCAAGTTCAAATGCAGCCACATTTCTAATAAACATATTTGCTGGCATTTTGCCTAAACACTAGTCGATTTTGTTAGCCAACTATAATGTTTATAAAAGAATTATTATCATCTATATAAATAAAAATGTAAAAAGTTACTGTTTGTTACCTCGGAACTCGGAAAGTTCTGAACCGATTGCTTTGAAAATTTTCGCAAACCGTTCCATTCGAACATCAGCGGGTTTTTTATGCCTTTTGGGGAAAAGCGCAATCTTTACGACCAAAAAACACAACTTTTAATTCCATTCGATAGACGTCGATGACTCGATGGAGTCCAGCCATTTCGAGTTTGAACTTTCACTCATTCGTTCGCCCATTCTTCGGGCGCGTTTCAAACCCATTCTTCGGGCGCGTTTCAAAAGGTTTATCCGGCCGTTTTTATAGCGCAAATTTATATGTAACTGTCGGTTTTTAGTTTTTACAAAATCGTCCATTTGCGGCCGTTTTCCGCGCGTTTTTCTACAGTTTTCACGCATCCGTCCGTCCATTCTTTGGGCGCGTTTCAAACCCATTCTTCGGTCGCGTTTCAAAACGTATATCCGGCCATCTTTTATAGCGCAAATTTATATGTAACTGTCGGCTTTTACAAAATCGTCCATTTGCGGCCGTTTTCCGCGCTTCTTTCTACAGTTTTCACGCATCCGTCCGTCCATTTTTCGGGAGGGGAGGGGAGGGGAGGGGAGGCGAGGGGGAAAGGGAGGGGAAGGGGAAAGAGGAGGGGATGTAGGAAGGGAGGGTTGGACAGTCTTTTCAGCCACAGCAATGCGTGGCCGGGTACAGCTAGTAGCATAATAAAATTATATGAGAAAACAGCTAATTCTGGCGAAATTAGATTCCCATTGCATTACTTTAAATGGCAATGGTGGTGGTGGTGGTGGTGATGATGATGGTGGTGGTGGCGGTGGTGGCGGTGGCGGCGACGACGACGACGACGACGACGATGAAGATGAAGTTGACGATGACGATGACGATGACGATGACGATGACGATGACGATGACGATGACGATGACGATGGCGATGGTGATGATGATGATGATGATGATGATGATGATGATGATGATGATGATGATGATGATGATGATGATAGGCATTATGGCGATAGTCATTATCTTCTCTTCCATCCTCCATTAGGCGCATGCCGATGATGAGGCGTGTACTCGACTCCTCCAATTCTTTCTTTCTCTGATGGCTGTAACAGTTCTGATGTCCATATCCATTTCTTCCAGATCTTGACGTACGCTGTACAATGTACATCCATGTTGTCTTCACTTGTCGTCCCAGGTTCCGTTTTCAATCCAAATGTCAATACAATGCTCGTGCTGGTAATCTCTTTTCCTCCATTCTCCTCACATGTCCAAACCATGTTGGTCTACGTCAGTCTCTTTTTCTGATCTTATGTATTAATGTTTCATCCTGTCCCAGCACCTTCCGTGTCACCTCGTTGCGGATCCTATCCAATCTGATTCTCCCTGCTATTTTTCTCTGCCAACTCATCTACGCCACCAGGATTCTCCTTTATAATATTCATTATAATGTAATATAATGTGAAATTTTTTCCATATGATACCACCCACATTCGTGACCATTAAATACGACTAACACGAGAGAAGAAACGAGTTTGAGGAGTGACAGTGATGTAGGCACAGATGTAGAGACAATAGAAAAACAAAAATAGTAGGGTTGGCACTCTAGAGAGCGTGTCCAATAGTGGCAAATGATCTGTTCTGGGCCAGAAGCAGAATGAAAACGCAGAAAAGTAACTGTTGTTCCACGTATAAGCGTATAAAAGGCCTCTTTGTGACAGTGAAACCGAGGGAAAGAACGTAGATTTGTAATCTATGTCAATGGGATCCTTGGTTCTGCGAAAGAGTTCATCGGCACAGCGAGCCCTGCAGCGCGAACGGTGGCACTCCTTGTCGAACCACACTGCCAGCGGGTAATTTATTCGGATATTTATATAGCGCTCCTTCAAGAAAAAACTACTAAGAGGCGCTCCCAACTCCAGCACGCCCAAAAAGAACAGTTTTAAGTTTAGTAAGGAAGGATCCTGATAGAGGCCCAGGATGTAGGCGTTGCTCAAAAGGAGGGCCATTCCAGACCACTGGTCCAACCACAGAAAAAGCTCGATTCTTCACGGTAGTAGTACGAGCAAAACGAACTAAGAGGACTCCCTTATCAGCGAGCGTAGCTGACGACGTCCTTGGATACCCAATGTAAAGCTGCATAGCTCTCGGAGGTAAATTTGAGCAAGGCCCCGACAACTTCGCCATACCAATGCAGCTACCCTGAACTCAATAATGACTCTACGCCGCTGGGGTATCTCGTGTCAAGTGAATCCGTCGTTATTGAGGAAGGAGGTCGTGGAGCTGGGATACGGTGAAGACATCGAGAGTATCGGCCGAGTAGAAGGGCTTCGTTGGACGGAGAGCAGCGCTGTATGCCTGAGAGTCAACGGACTTCCACCGAAGAAGCATCCGGATGGATGAACTGGGTAAAATATCATGAGTGATCACATGGGTGGATCCAGGGGGGGACAATCCGACCATGGCCCCATTTAGAAAATTATTTTTGACCAGCTATTCTGGCTTGGAAAGTTGACCTGCCCCCCCCATGAGTAGTTTCGCAGGCCCCTCCCCAAGCCGACGAGGTTCGTATACGAGGCCCGCACGACTTTTAAAAGGGTCATCAACTATTTTGTCGGATAAATTGGGAATTCGAGACAAGGATTAAAAAAGGGTCATCAGATTTGTTGGCGGATAAATTGGAAATTCGAGACAAATGGAGAAAAGGTCATCATATTTTTCGGCGACCAAGACGAAAAGTTTTCCGGGTTTCAAGATCGAAAATTTTTGCCCCCCTCGAAAATTTCTGTATCCGCCCTTGAGTGATCAGATAGTGACGGAGATAGATTCGAAGATCACAGGTAATGACGCGATCGAGGAAGCCGTATAGGTGTCACAGCTGGCGTTTCCCGCTTTTTTCTTAGCGGGAACCGATAGCTAGCCTCCAATCCACCATGCTGAACAATATTACCTCCTCTGATCCATATTGAGACGCGGCACGGGAACAGTGGCTGAAGATCAGCTCGGTTCAATGTCCAGAAAAGGACTTCACCTACAGACAGTCGGCGTGGGACAAGCCCTTGCTGGTCAAAACAATATCTGTTCTTCAGGCCAAACTCTCTGACCCTGGGGCCTAGGCATCGGTCTACCCGCCATGGAACCAGAGTATGGCCGTCGGGTCTTTTGCCGTCAGATCTCAGCAAACCCGCTGGCTCCTATCTGTGCTGCGCCCTGGGACCTGTGCTTTTGTCAACTTTCCAAGCCAGAATAGCTGGTCAAAAATAAAGAATTGGTCACGCCTTGGGGCCAATGCAGCCCCACGTGTTGCGATTGGTTACTAGCTCTGCCCATTGCTAACTGTGGACTTACATGTAGGTTGGATGACGAGACCGTCAGAGTGACAGTCGGGCTTCGGCTGGGTGCCTGATATCTGTGAAACAAAATGCCCACACAGTGCCTCGGTGGCCGCTGATGGTCTACATGGGCCCTCCTGCGCCCTGGGACCTGGCAGATTCGCTAGACATGCATCTCTGAATGACTTGGTCCATCGAGGTTTGATCCGGGCGGGCATTCCGTCAAATAAGGAGCCAGCGGGTTTGCTGAGATCTGACGGCAAAAGACCCGACGGCCATACTCTGGTTCCATGGCGGGTAGACAGATGCCTAGGCTGGGACGCGACGGTGACCGACACCATGGCCACGTTTTATGTGTCAGACACATCTCAGACAGTCGGAACGGCGGCCGAAAGAGCAGCGGCCCGCAAATAATTATAAATATCACCAGCTCTCCAAAACGCACTACTTTGTGCCCCTTGCCTACGAGACCATGGGTCCGATTAACAGTGAAGGACAGGTCTTTCTATCTGACATAGGACAAAAACAAAGCATGGTTACGGGGGGACCGACGAGAAGCTACCTTTCTGTATCAACGTACAGGTACATGTACAATGTCATGTATCTCCTTAACGATACAACGTTTTAACGCGATCATTTTCCGAGGCACCTTCGATAACCAAGATAACGACGCGTAGGCTAGTTTCATTCTGGACTAGGTTTTAACCATTAAAAACAGTGATAAGAAAAATCTTCGTCTATCAAAATACTCTAACCGATGTGTTTGAAAGCGATTTCTGAAGTGTTGTATCTGCCGATTCTTCTTAGATCTGCTCGTCCTTCGGTCAAACGATCCGCGATGCACTTGGACTGGCAACTCCCTCTATAGGCCTACAGGACCCTATAAGCGATTTCATACGAACAGTGAATAATTGCATTACCACGTAATCTCCACGTTCTTGTTCTTGAGTTCAATGCACCTGCGGTTTCCAAACTATCTATTATCGTGATTATTATCAGTGCGAAAACAAGTTTCGAATTCGGATTTCACAGGATGCATTGTCGTCGACGGATGAGTAAAAGAACTTAATGCACGCGTTTTTTTATTGAACTACTTGATATAAGGCAACGTTATCGGTTATTTAAGTCTTTCTTTGTGCTGGTCAACGTAGAGGATGGCACGACACCTGCTGCACTACAGGGTCGTTGTTCTTGCGATTACAGAAAGATCCCCGACCAGATATCGGTTCTCGTTGGAAGTTGAAAGAGATGGGTCTTAGGTTTAGATTTGAATCATATCAGTGATAATTATTGATGAAAGAATGAATTATATTGAAAAACAATATGCAAGGCAATCCAGAAAATTTTAAGGAGATGTAGACTGGGATTTGGGTTCATTCATTCGTTCATTCGTTCATTCATTCATTCAATCATTCAATCATTCATTCATTCTTTCATTCATTCATTCGTTTGTTCGTTTATTCGTTCGTTCGTTCGTTTATTCATTCGTTCGTTCGTTTGTTTGTTTGTTTATTCATTCGTTCGTTCGCTCGTTCGTTCATTCATTCATTCATTTATTCATTCATTCATAGCGCCTCTTCAAGAAAACCACTCAGAGGCAATCCCTACTCCTGCGCGTCCGAAAAGAATAGTTGTAAGTTTGGTGAGGAAGGATTGAACCACACGGTGTAGGTGTGACTCTGAAAAAAAAGGTCGTTCGAGTCAACTTAGCCCACCGCAGAGAAGGCTCTGTTCGTTATACTTGAAGTAGGCCTACCTACTGAAGGAGCCAGGCGAACTCCCTTGCCCTCAAAGTGTAGTGGACGAGGTCCTTGGATACTCGACGTGTGACCATGGGCGGAGTTTGGTTTCCGTTCTTGTGGGGGGGGCTAAAAATAACTTGGGTGTTTGGTCAAGGCGCCGACAATATTTTCTCGGCCCAACTTTTCTTCTTAGAATTCCTGGTAACAGGCTTAGGCAGCGAGAAAAAATGTTGTGATATGGAAAAATAAAGATTTTTCTAATTAGTAGGCCTATCACGCAAAAGTCCCTCAAAGTCCGACCCACACCTCAAAGTGGTGAGGGAGTGTAAACAGTCAAGTAAGGGATCGCCTGCAGGGGCTATACCATCAGTGGTGAAGGCGTATGCCGAAGTACGACCTAGGGCGCTACGCGAGGTGGGAAGGCTCTGCAGGAATCCCGAAAAGCTGGCTAACGTAGGCGGCGAAGGCCTGGGCAGCAGCGGGTCTTGCGACGGTGATCGGGCGGATGATTAGGAAAGTGACAACGGCTGATCAACGAAAGGCTGGTCTATGGACCGATTGGACCGTCACTGCGAGGTGGAAAGGCTTGGGAATCTACCACCTCATTTTCCCAATGAGCATAATGGACGGTTCAAAGAATTGTCCAAAATGCGACCAACCCTCGTGTCGAGGAAGGTTGAAGGCAAGGCAAGCCAAGGCATCACGCAATATAATAGAACAGCAGGGAAACTGTAACAATCGAAGAACTAATGGGACACTTAGCCTAGCAAACATTCACGATCAGTGTGAGATTTAAACATGAGTAACACGTTGTTTAATTGCAGTTTTAGGCCAATCTGCCTTCTTTATTGACCGAAAAGTGAAACAGAACCATAAAGACACGCTGAAAAGAGAGCCGTAGGCCTATACACCTGACCATGTTCCAACCATTTTTATCAATCATTTTCGCTGGAAGTTTATCTTCGTCTGTACCATTTTCTCCGCAATTTGACTGTAAACAAAGTTTCAGCCAATTAATAGGGCGGAATATAGTGCGGAACCTCCATGCTGAAACACTGAGCGTCGAAAGGCATCTCATTGCGGACGGTAACTTTGGAACATCCAGTAAATATTGCATCGCCGTTGTCGTGTAAGTCGTATATTACAATGCAAATGTCAGGATTACGCTCGTTGTCACATACAACAATATCAGCTGAGGCTGAAAGCATAAAAGCATTTAGCACTGAAGCTATCATGACACAAGTTCTACAACCGTCCTGTATTATTAGCCTACTATTACAGCTAACGAAGAACAGTGGTAAAGAGTAGAAAAAGAAAAGTATTAGACCGACTTTATCGGGAGGATATAATCTCTGATGATACCCCATCTATAAACCATGTGGCGGACAAGTCCCTCTTTGCTTCGATTGCGTCCAACCATGATCACGCGCTGGTTCACTACTTTCCCTAAGTAGGCTAATGCAGTCAGAGAACTCCCTTCGGCCAACGTTACACTATGCAGTACTCCCGGACATGGGCGCCCGCAGAAATTTTTGCAGGGGGGCAAAAAATTTCGAAAATTTTTTAGTAGCAAGAGCTTGAAAATGCAAAGCTGGAATTTAAGAATGCGGATATTTTTCAAAGAGGTTTCTTACGCAAATTTCTCAGTTTGTGTATAAGTTTTAATACGAATAGTTTCCATAAAAATTTGGTAAAAATCAAAAAGTAGATGCGGAAAAGTAGTTTCCTAAAGGTACACTATATAAGTCCATAGAATGAACGAATGAATAAATGAACGAAAATTAGGTGTCAATTTTCAAGGGGCATGTGCTACTCTAACTGCTTCTAAAGCGCCACTCGAAAGCCAATCGCAGAGCACCAGCTTTTTCACATGTACTGCATCGAATTAGAAGCCTGTTTAAAAGAGTAGTCAGAAAGAGGTCCGAGTCTGGTAGCCAGAGGGCCAGTGTAACTGTTAATGCGGGTGTCGTTTAGGAAGGTGGAGGATCCGAGGATCAGATAAGTATGGGCATAAATTCTTTTGAACAGATCTCTTTGTCAGTTTTGGGTGTAAATCATGTGGCGTGATAATTATCAGAGCCCATTATCAAAGTTTATCTACAATTTGACCTGCCTGGATTCTGTAATGGCAGCTTGTAAAATGGACAAAATAGAGCCCGGCTTATAGCAGACTTGGTTTACATAATTACAATCCTGATGAATAAGCAGATCTCTCTGATATAACTTTAGTGTACTTTGATAAATTTCAAATTTTTGCATTAGTAGGCCCAAGGCCGTAGCTAGGGGAGTGTTTTGGATGTTTAAACACCCCCCCCCAATGGAAAATGCCAAAAAATAATGCACATGATGTAAAAAGCATGAAATAAAACCGTGAAAACACCCCCGAAATGGAAAATGGTAGAAATAGAATTAATTAATTGGTCATATTTTGTGAAAATTTCGGTCGGATGACTAAAAAGTCATAAGTTTTTTAGAATGTAAATTTAGACCATTTTTTGAAGATTTCGGACGGATGACTAAAAAAAGTCATCAGCTTTTTGGGAAGGGAAATTTGCGAAACACCCCCCCCCCCCAAATAAAATCCTGGCTACGGCCTTGAGTAGGCCTATTTTTTGCAGTTGTGATTATTTGCACTACAGCTGGACTCCACTCAAGTAGGCCATAATCGATAAGCCTGCTCTTTGCATGGACACCCGCAGGATGGTTGAAAGCCAATGGTCTTTGTTACAATCTTTAGAAAGAGCTTGAACATGCATGGCAGAAAGTCATAACAGCATTTTTACTTTTATACGTAGATTTCTGACTTTCACTGTCTGTATCATTCGTATCATTGGTGCATTAATGCAAAGAAATTTGCTAAAACCCAAAAGTAGTAATTAAAAGCATAGGTGTCAATTTTCCAGGGGGGGCAAGTGCTCCCCTGCTCCCAAGTGCGGGGGCGCCCATGCTCCCGGAAGATAGCGATCGAATGAGACGAACGTTTCTAATGATAATAATTATATTCTGATTATTCTTGTCTTCGAAAACTTGAAATGTCGCATATAGGCTTCACTCAGAATACGGTCTGCAACTGATTATCACAGCGGATACCTACTTACTTACTTAGATGTTCTAGAGCTTACCAGTTACCAAGTCATTCGTCACCTTCGTTCAGAATCATTAGAAGTGAGCATCAACTCATTCACCGTGTCTTGTCATAGAACAGCGGCTCTTTGGAAGGCAGGATTTTAACTAAGATCTGCAAAGCGCCATGTTTCATTCCAATCCAACTTCGCCAAAACCTTTTTATGAACTATGGAAAGTTTACACCTGCATCGGCTAAATATCGTCTTATCGGAAATGGCGTAATTGCTGAAATAATAAGGCTGATTGGTGTGTGGTATAGCCTACCAGAATTTTTCAACGCACGACAAGAGACTCACTTGAGTGTTCCATGTTGTGGATTTGCTTTCCTCCCGCTTCCACTGTGACAATAAATCCTCGACTGAGGTCGTTATATGCCAAGTGTAGGCAATCTAAATCAGATCAATCATAGAATCATAATCAAAAATGGTTACTAGGCTACATGAATCACAAAGTCACAAATAGAAGGTTCATTATGTTCTCTTTTTGTAACCATGCGTGCTCTGCTGCGTCGAATGTGTTTTTTTCTTCAATTAAGCGAATATAATTATACTAGCTGGGGGACCCGGCGTTGCCCGGGAAATTTAGGGTTCGATCCGCTCCGGCCACAACCCCACCACACAGCACTCCGACCTCTACCGGTACGCAACCCGAGAAATTTGGGTTTCACGAAAATTTCCACCCCCAACCGACCCCCACCCCAACCCACCCACCCACCCTTCCACCCCAAACCTCTCCCACCCCATTCCACCCCACCCCATTCACCCCAACCCCTCCCACCCGTCCCCATCCCACCCCCACTTCATCTCCCTGCATCCCAGCCCCTCCAACCCCACCCCCACACTCACCCACCCCAAACCCCACCCCTCGACCCCCACGCCATCCCACCCCACTCCTCATCCTCATCCCCATCCACCTCCACCACACCCCTTCCCCGACCCCTCCACCCCTCGACACCACATCTCGCCAACCCCCAACTCCACCCCTCCACCCCCCTACCATCCCACCCCTCCCTCACCCCGCCTCTCCCTGTAAGCGACCCGTGAAATCCGTAATGGCAAAAGAGCTTAAACACCTTTAAAACGGCGAAAATGACGGCTTTTATACGTGGCAAGCGAATGAAAATTTATAGCGAAAATTAGTGCTTTTGACCCCCCAGCACCCTGGTCCCAATGGTGGTAGAGATTTGCCAACCACTGATCCGGGGGGTTCTGATGGACCTCTATCTAGGAAAAAAAATTCAAATCAATAGCTGCGTTTTTGTCAAAAAAATTGGGGGTTTCGCTCCCCACCCTGGCCCCCATGGTGGTAGAGAATCGCCAACCCCTCGCCTTTGCGTCTCGTGCCGAGACCTACACAGTAGTGAAGGTTTGGAGTGAAAAGCTCAAAAACTGTGAGCGTGCATTCTGGACAAAGTCACATACATACATACATACATACATACATACATACATACATACATACATACATACATACATACATACATACATACATACATACATACATACATACATACATACATACATACATACATACATACATACATACATACATACATACAAACATACATAGTCACATCCTTCCTTATAGATATAGATTAAAGGGAATTTCTTTCGTTAGATTGAGAATTGCATGACCAAATGAATAAGAATTATTTTTTATCAAAGGGGCATGCGATATTCGCAATCGAAGTCTTAATCTTTCTATTGTTAAAGCGACAACTGAAATTTAGGCGCAGGGCAACAACTTATTCACGAGAGCAGCGTCAAGTTAGATGTGTTTTCTACATGGTAGAGTTAATGTCCAGAGAGGGTCTCGGGTTATGGTAACACTCTGAAACGAAGCGGAAACGGACCCGCTTTCCCACTAGGCTACCCTTCTAAAGATCCAGTCAACTTTCCATTCGAAAAATGGCGTTGGCAATTGAGAACTGGAACATGATGGGCGCAGCTCGAGTCTACCGTCAGTGAATTCCACTCCTGGAATAACTTGGTATCAATTGCTTATTATGAGTTGTTGGCTTAATCATAATAATTATGGCCTACTGTGTTGTGACAGTTTGAAATTAAGCGAGGATTGTTATTATTATTAGATCTATTAGGCCCTATTAGGCCTATTGCTATTATTATTATTATCATGATTACTATTATTATTGTTACTATTATTATTATTATTATTATTATTATTATTATTATTATTATTATTATTATTATTATTATTATTATTATTATTAGCATTATTATTATTAGCATTAATGTTAATTTTAATAGATTCTGTGTTAAGTGAAAGGGATTACAGTAATGAACGCCACAGTGAACAATGGAAACTTAGTCCATTGTTCAACCCGCGGCCAAAGTGGAAACAGTTTTAATGCCGATAATTGTTCGAATCCGGCGGAGGCCACGAAATATACATAAAAAGATTTTGAAGACTCATCTATTTAATTTCAATCGGTTTTGTGGCTGGGCAGCACTAATAAGGTCGTTGCTAGGGGAGTTTTGGGTGTTTGAGCACCCACGAATTGAAATAACGTAAAATTGAACAATGCATTTTCTAGCATACATGTAGCATAGGCTACAGTGTAAGAACTAAGGGTATTTCATTTTTAGACTCATGTCTAGGCCTATAATTATGTGATATTTTAAGAAGATTAGATTGAACACGAAATCTCACCACACTACTTCAAACCCCTTGGTCAGTTGATTCGGTTGCTTGCCAGATTGCTCAAGGTCTGGGGAAACACCCCGAAACAAAAACCTGTCTATAGATACGGCTTGGGCAGCACAACTGAACAAACAGCGTGCAGATTCGCTTTTTAAATCCTACGAATGAGTGAATTGCAATCGTCAAGATTAGGTACTTGCATTTCTCGAAAGAGGTCGTGTCTGGGATTGGAATGTTCTGACAAATTTGGCACCTGAGGTTAGAACATTCGAAGCCTTTATCCTCATTCACTGCATCGTCCGTACGTTTCGACTTTACCATGACTGAATTCTCCGTTTCCTGGTTCACGTTTTCTACAAACACCAACAAGTACATAATGCCGGTGACAGTATTGGCAGTCCGTTGTTATGATATGCCGAGGCAAGAAAAATGAAGTTGCTAAACATTAGCCTACTCAGAGTGGCTACCATTCTGGTCATTATTTCTGCGCGTGGTTTACTTATTCGCCATTGTATTGTTTGAAAGCATTTATAGAGCGCCTATTTTTAGGGTTTACCGTTCAGAGGCAATGCAAATGCGCACGGCCATGAGAGAAAGAAATTTTTAGAAACGAAAATGAGGTGGAGAGGTTAGCCTACCATCTAGAATTTATTTAAGATCGAGTAGATGGGGACAGCGTATTCCAAAGAGAGGGACCAATTGAGGAAAATGACGGAGACTCAGCCATAGCTGTTCTGGTATGAGGAAGTAGAAGTTCAAATATGTTTGAAGAGCGAGGTGGACGATGCAAGGTGGCTGCAAGAGGCCGACGAATTATATCGACTAGATATTTTGGTTTTGGACAACACAGCGGATATCCAAAACAGAAGAAAGGAGCATTATGAGGACCTGCAGTGGCGTAGACAAGGGAGTTTCGGGGGTTAAACCCCACAATTGGTCTAGGGAAAAAGTTTTTTTAAAGGTTATTTGTCCACTTAAATAAGAAAAAATTGCTTGTAGTAACAATTGTTTTTCTTACTTTGTTCCCTTTGTTACTTTATTCCCTTTTTATTTACTGTAATACTGTTGGGTTGGTGTCAGAAAGGGCATCCGGCCAGGCCAAAAAAAACAAACCCCTATCATAAATTCCTGGCTACGCCACTGAGGATCTGTATATAATGAATGTGATCCTATGGATATTACTGCGCTGGAGGATGAGCAACCAGCAAGACTTCGTGATATCCTGAACATTTGTGGAATATCCTAACAGAGGAAGTAGAGGCAACATAAAAAGCAGGAAGGTAACAGTTACCATCCATCACTCACGTACTCACTCCAACTCTCATTATTTTACGCACTTTCACTATCTCATTAAAACGTTTGCTCCTTCCACTCTTACTCACTAGCCTACTCACATACGCATTCACTCACTGATCATTCCCACTCGCACCCTCTCACTCCCTTCCACTCTCACCCATTCAGTTTCTCACTCACTAATCCCACTCTCACTCACTTCTTGTTTCTCCATTGACTCACCTGACAAAGCGAATGTTTTCAACTTTAGTGCATCAGATATTTCAAGCAAGAAGACTGCCACCAAAACGCAGACAGACAATTTTCCAAGGACCATCTTCTGATAATTATACAGTTTCGCCTGCAAATCCAAATGCTGCCACGATCCGTGAAATTATATCCAATGGCAAATAGCACAGCAAAATAACAAATGAAATAATGTATATCCTGATCAATAAACAAATCGAAAAACATTATTGACATGAAGTAAACAAATGTGTCAATAAACATGAAAAATATTGCATCCAGACAGAGATAAAAGGTAAGTTCTCAAGGGATAAAGTTCCGCTTGCTTTAGCGACACCGATTCTTATCCAGTTATAATATTATTATTATAGCGGTGAACAATAATTATAATTATTGCTGTTGTGGGCCTAGTTGCATCAATACTATTATTATTATTAGTAGTAGTAGTAGTAGTAGTAGTAGTAGTAGTAGTAGTAGTAGTAGTAGTAGTAGTAGTAGTAGTAGTAGTAGTAGTAGTAGTAGTAGTAGTAGTAGTAGTAGTAGTAGTAGTAGTAGTAGTAGTAGAAGTAGTAGTAATAACAATAGTATAGTAGACGTGGTTGTATTAATAATGGTAATAATAATAATAAAAATCACATCGCCTAATTACTTTGACCGGTGTGTGTTTCGAAGCGAATTCTATTCTGCTGTATCCACCGATTCTTCTCAGCAATGCTCGTTCTTCCGTCAAACGACCCAAGCTTAAGTTGAAATAGCAACTCCGTCATATAATAATAGAACCTTATTAAAAAATTCATTCGGTTCATGATTGATTGTATTATGACGTTATCTCCATGTTCTTGTTCTTGAGTCCAGCACACCTGCACTATGCAAACTATCTATTGTCGTTCTTATCAAAGCAAGCAGAAGTTTCAAATTCCGGTTGCGCGCGACTGCATTTGCCTTGATGTATGGGTAAAAGAACTTGAGCTACTCACTGTGATGAAGCGACGTCAGATGAACCAACGATATCGGTTATTGAAGTCTTGTTTTGCATTGTCACAGAAAAAAACACATAATGCTCAGTGGCGGATAGAGAATTTTTTGAGGGGGGGGCAAAATTTTTGGTGATCTTTGCCAGTAAAAATCTGATGACTTTTTTAGTCGTTTGGTCGAAATGTCTCGAAAATATACCGATTTTCCCTGCCAAAATAACTGATGACCTTTTTTAGTCATCAGTCATCCTGGTCGAAGTAATCTCTGCAAGCAATGATAATATACTATATATGGCCTCTCTAGTACCCTACTTTTCTCTCCCGCTGCATTGATTTAATGGCCAGTTAAAGCCAAATGGGAACCCACGTCTTACGCACTTTTTAAACGAGGGGTGGCCATGGGCGGGTTGGCCCCATGGATCCGCTTTTGCATAGGCTATCACTTGCAGAATAGGCCTACTGTCGTTGTTCATGCAAAAGGACAAAGATAAGAGTCTAGACAAGGGTCCATGACAAAATATCCTGCGACAATATGCCATGACAGATGGCAAGCAGAATATGTCATAATAAAAAAAATGTCATTTTATATTTTGATTTAATTTAATTTATTTTCTCCAAAAAATGGGGGAAATGACACACAATGAAACAGAGAACGAATAGAAAAAAAATGCAGGCAAATTAAATCACAGAAACTAAGTGCGAGCTGGTTTTAGCAGGAGACAATGGGCGATACAATTTTAAGAGAGAAATACCGTTGATGTCGTAAGTATAAGGTAAGCATATAGTTCAATGCTTATTTTAATAGGTGTTTATCGTATCTCGAAATCAAGAGATTGCAACAAAACATTCTCGTAGATAGAAACCAGAAAGACGGTAAAATCAATCTGACAAATTAGCTGCTTACAGCAAAGATATTATATTGCTTACAGTGCTTAGTATCCTAATACTGCAATGTTGAATAAAGCTGGTTTCGTGTGTTTTTGTTGTCTACATTACCGAAGCGACATAGACCTACAACATTGATCTGATGAACTTATAGTGTCTCCCACTTTTCACTTTTAGTCGCTTAGATTGTGTATGCAAAACGATCTTCCTACTTTTTGGAGTTTATATAAAAAAAACATGGCATGCAGTATTTTAATCTAGTCCCTCTGCCGTGGGTTGGGGGACTTCGGGTTTCTGGGAGGCGAATAAAAGTCTCTTTGGCCGGACATTTTGGGCGGATGGCTGGGTCGCCGACGACATCTTCATCGGCAAATTTTCTCGGGCGACCTTTTTAGTCATTTGATTAAAAAATATTCCGAGAAATCCACCATAATTTCTGCTTTCCGCATTGGAAAGAGGAATTAAGTTTAAGGCTGGCAATAAAACTATGCTGCTTGTAATTCCTGATAAATAGGCATATGCATAGGCATAGACATAGGCATAGGCATATGCAAATGCAAGCATCTCTTCTTCAACGCAAACCAAACTCGACTGACATTCCAGATCTTGACCTCTGACTATCTATGTTGCTTTGATTGAGCGTATGCTTGCGAATAAGTTGGTTCCCGCGACTTGGCTTTTGTGGGCGCTGTAGAAGTTCCGAGTTTTCGATTACGATTACGCTTGCAAAAGATTAAAATATTGTGATATGAAAAGATGAAAATTGGCTGAGTCCATGTCAAGTGTAACTCAATGATTTTTGGCCGATTTGTAAGATGACAGACAGGCTTTTAAAAGCCATTGGCATTGATCCTAATCATGTAGGCCTCTTCCAGTTTTAACTTTCTCCTCTTTTTAGCAACGGATCATAGCTTTCTAACTAGACCGCATTATTTCTCATTACCTATTGAAGATAATAATTATAATTATTTTCATCTCATGTTTTCTGAATGAGCACATCTACTACCATAATACATTTGTATTTAGTCTATCCTTGCGTTGTGATAGTCTCCGGCCATGGGTTGAGAAACAATAGCATGATTATAATTGATTGATTGATTGATTGATTGCTATGTTACCAAGCGCAATATGGAACAGCAAGGCGACAATAACTAACTATAGGACACTTTGCCTAGCTGTAATTCATAACCTGGGTAAAATAAATGTTGTAATAACACAATGCATCAATGCAGCTCTATTTTATTGACAGACAACTGTAAATAAAAGTCACAAAGACTCGTTGAAAAGATGGTTACACCTAAACATGATTGTGCAAATCCTTCTTTTTATTCGTCTATGGCTCGATCAGTTTGTGCTTTAATTTTCCTCCGTTTACAGTGCTTACTCAGAAATTTCTTCACGCTGTTTCAGACAATTATTTGGGCGGGATAGATTGGGGAACATCTACATTTATGATGAAACATTCAGGCTTGAAAGTCATCTTCTTGCTAACGGTAACTTTGGCGCATCCACTAAATGTTCCATCGCCCACGTACAAGTTGTCTAAGTGGGCGCAAATCTCAGGATTATTCTTCTTGCGGTCACATATCATATATGATCGGAAGGCTGAAAGCATAAAACATTGGGTATTGAAACTACCATGATACAAGTTCTGCAACTGTTTTTAGTTCTCATAATAATTATCCACCCATTCATGTCGGCGTTCAGGATAAAACGACCGCGTGCCTTTTAATACCAGACAGACCACATTTGCACTGTATGAATGAGCTAGGGTCTTTGGCCAATCAGTTTAATGCGATTTTCACGAGATATTAGGCTCATGTTCAAACTCAGATTGATGCTATTGACTGCACAAGAGGAAGGAATCACAATATCACAACACGCCATACCCTGTAAATCAGGGGTGTCAAACCTTTTTTAGTGGCGGGCCAGTGTGGACATCTTACAACAAGTGGCGGGCCAGTGTAAATATAATCGGATTTTTATATAGCGGCTGTCTTATGGCCTCGACCTTGAGGGTGAGATCCTTCACCACCGCTCGCCCGTTTGAATGGACGCCACTCCATTTAGGTTCCCGTGGACGGACCGTGGAAGCCCGAGATTTTGAATCTCTGAAATAGCCGCCTACGGGAATCGAAGATAATAATTATAATTATTTTCATCTCATGTTTTCTGAATGAGCACATCTACTAACATAATACATTTGTATTTAGTCTATCCTTGCGTTGTGATAGTCTCCGGCCATGGGTTGAGAAACAATAGCATGATTATAATTGATTGATTGATTGATTGATTGATTGCTATGTTACCAAGCGCAATATGGAACAGCAAGGCGACAATAACTAACTATAGGACACTTTGCCTAGCTGTAATTCATAACCTGGGTAAAATAAACGTGTCATTCTGCACACTCTCTTCCATAGACGCGCATCCGCCAGCTCTCTTACTGATGTAGTTAACGAGTGAACATCTTCCAACAAACGAGCAAAATTGGGTAGTGATCTGATCCGAATATCGCGAAAAGATCTTGATTCAAAGTCGCAACTTTCATAATTTTTTCAACAGACAGCCAAGGACTTTCTATACATAGCCAGCTCTTTGACACCCCTGCTGTAAATTATTCTGCATTATACTGTCAGCAAAGAACTCAACTGAAATGTAACTTAATTACTACAGGCTACAACCCATATTCCTTGCATTTCCACGGCAGTAGTCCTATAACTTGGATTCTACTCAGCATTAGGCTACCGTCCAGACGGATTTAGAGCTTGCCAACCTCATCGTGACATTCGCTCAGATTCATTTTATGCGACCATTAATAGGCCTAATTATTATTCATTCCTTGTGTATGCCACTATAATAGGAGAGTGGCGCTTTTAAAACCATTTTCAGAAATTCATATTGAATCATGTTACATCCGAATCCAACTTTGCCAGAGCCTTTTCATGTAACTTTGAAACTGTTTAATGTTTGGGAAAGGCGTTATTGCTCAGGCTGAATATTTCTGAATATAGTAGTAGACCTATATCCATTGTTCAATGCAATTAAATTAAAAGACTCACTGCTGAGGTCAATATTGTGCACATAGGTGCTCCTCGCGTTCACTTCGAAAAGCACTTTTGTCGTTTCTGGGTTATATGTCAGGCGTAGGCAATCTAGATGAAGTAAATCACAGAATCATCATTACAAAATGGAAACTAAATGAATGACAAGGTCCCATGTCGAAAGAATTTATTTCCTTAGATTGAAAAATAGGACCAAATGAAAATGTGAATTTTTCTGTCAAAGGAGTAGGCCTATGCGATATTCGCTATAGAAATCGTTTTCTTCAAATTTGTAATCGACATTTGAAACTTAAGGGTAAGGTACCAGTCTATTCAGAAGCGTCAGATGGATTGTCTAATGGTAGTCAAAGGGGGAGGGTTTAGGGTATTGGTAGGCTAACACCCGGGTGCGAAGAGGAAACTACCTTCCCAAAGACCCGCTCAAGCTTCCATTCGGAAAATGGCGTTGGTAGCCTATAGGTGATCAGTTGAACGACAGTGAAATTCGACTCCTGCTAATAACGTCTTTTATCCATTCATATTTTGGGTTGTAAGCATAATCATACTGTGCTGTGAGAGGTTTGAAATTAAGCGAAAATTAATATTACTATTTTAATTCTTATTGCTATTATAATTAGTCTTATTATTACTATTACTATTATCATTGTTGTTGTTATTATTATCATTATTTTTTTATTATTACTGTTACTATTACTATTATCATTATTATTATTATTGTTACTCTTATTATTATAATTGCAATTATTATTACTATTTTTAGCAACAACACTAATAATAATATTATTATTATTACAATTATTATTGGTGTAGAACTGGGAATTGCAGGATTCTTGGAAAGAGTAGCATGGTGGTATGTCCAGCGCTTGAAGACCTTGAAACAAGTAGTGACTGCGCGTTAGCTAATGAGTCAGTAAAGACGATGTGTGGGTGGTTGGTTAATATCTGGTGTCTAGATGATGGAGGTTTTATGGTGAACTGTAGATTAATCACAGGTCTGTGATGTAGACCTACATAGTTGCAGACACTTGTGTTCCATGGATTCTGGGTTGAATGAAAACGATGACAGTAATGAACCTCGAAGTGAACAATGATAATAGTCCGTCCATTGTTCACCCAGCCCATGGAGGTACAAAGTAGAAACAGTCTAACATGGAAAATCGCTCGAATCCGGCGGACAATCACGAAATATACTGTATGAAACGAATCCTAGAACTCTTCTGTTTACTTTTCGTCGGTCTTTGGTGGGGCAGCACATTATTATTGAATAAATATTGTAGGCTACATATTCGCTCTCCAAATCTTACGAATAAATGAATGATCATAATTAGGCCTATTTCAGTACAATAATTATTGAATAGATATTGTAGGCTACATATTCGCTTTGCCAAATCCTACGACCGAATGGATGATCAAATTACGGTACTTGCATTTCAATGGAGTAGCGGAGTCTGATATTGTAATGTTCCGACACATTTGGCACGTGAGGCCAGAGCATTTGAAACCGTTCTCTTCAACCATCGGTTTGTCGGTATTTATCGGCGGTATAAAGATTGCCTTTTCATCGTCCTTGTGCACGATTTCCAGATGACTTTCTACAAGCATCAGCCAATACATAGCGACGGTGAGGGAGATTACTGACCATCGACTGTGATATACCGAGGCAAGGAAAATGAAGTTGCTTCCATTCTTTTCATTATTTTTGCACAGTCTCACTGAATGATAATAATGTTTGACGGATTTACCTATACAGTGTACTGACTCATTGAAAGTCAGCAGCCAGTTCACTCGCACTTTCACTTGCTTGCACACCCTCTCTCATTCACTTCGGCCTACACCCTACAACTTTCTCTCACTTACTTGCTCACTTTCTCATTAACTCGCTCGCTAACTCACGTACCACTCTTACAAACTATCACTTTGTCATTCATTCGCTACTCTCTTCCACTCTCACTCGCCCACTATGTTTGTCATTCACTAACTTTCTCTCTCCCACACAAAATTTTGAGCTCGTAAGTGCTGTAATACGCCGAGCAAATTTCTGTCCAGGGTAACGGCCTCTGTTGTCATAGACCCTGGTCAAATCGAATTCATCCATCTCTCTTACACCTACTTACTTACACACGTTAGCCTACACTCCCTCCTACAATCGCTCGCTTTTGTTTCCCGTGAACTCACCTGACAGGTCGTATGAGTCCAACTTTAAAAAATCGTCATGATCAAGTGCATCAGACATTTCAAGCAAGAAGACTGCCACCAAAATGCAAAGAGATGTCTTGCCAAGTAGAGCCATCTTCTGAAATGCAGTGTCACTTGCATGTTCAAACGAAGCCACATTCTATGAAATTTAATCTCAATGGCAAATAACCCAGCAAATTAAATAGTGCAGTGAAATATCCGAGTCAACATTTCTATTGTCTTGTGGTATTATAATTATGTCGTCAAACATGATTAGCATTACACACTAGGCCATTTCATTTATGTATGGGGAAAATATTTTTGTAAAAATTCTCTGGTGCAACCCTCCTATATTGTTTCTATTGGCAAAATGTGAATGTTCACCAAATTTCAGGTCATTTCGTGGTGTTTTGACCCCCGCCCAACACGATCAACTGATTTAGTTAATAAATCATTGTTTGCCTGCATGACAAAATGACTTTTACTATACAAAGAATACAAACTACATAATATAGAAACTAACAAGTTTGGTAATAGTGTATACAACTATACACATTACACAATGATATTATGTCAAATCACTTTACTGAATTTAAGGTTTTTGTGGAGGTGAAGGTTAATTTCTTTAATGTCTCTTTTTGAAAGTTGGGAATGTGTTTGCGTTGATATTCGACCATTTACAATAATTTTTTTGTGTTTCATCATTGGTAACACTAGTTGAGAAGTCTTGGATTAGTTTCACAGCCCGATCCGCCAGATCATTCACCACTTTGACATGCCGCACATATGTATCAGCTTCTTAGTAATTGGGATCATTATGAAATTCACTAACAGGTTTTCCTAGCCAGTCGGCGCCAATTCCCATGCTGTGAAACAAGAACCAGGATTTGGGTCCAATAAGGGATGATAGCTTTGTACTGTGGCTCAGCATAGGAAACGTTGGGTGGCCCCTTTTTTTTGTCTTGGTCTAGGAATTCGGAGCAGTGTTCGAGCAATCTGCTGTCTTTCTGAAGTGGAAAGCCTGTTTGAAAAGAGAGAGAATACAACACATTCTTCTGTTAAGTACCAGAAGTGCCTTTCCAAGGCTTTCATGGCTGCATTGGCAACTTGTGGATCATGCTTGCAATACTTGTTCAAGTCATGCCATAGCTTGAGATCATTATACGCTGCATCGGCCCCCAATGGATGAAGAGAGCCAGTTTTCAACGTAGAGTAGCGCATTAAATTTACATAGTGCTTCCAATTGGCTGATCATGTCCTTGTCATATCCCGCTTGAGCACTGAAAGCCAACATCTTTGCAGGATACAAAATGGATGGCATCCATCGAGCATGATGCGCTGCTCCTGGCTTCAGCCAGTGTTTTCCTCTTTCAGGTGTCTCACCCAGAAGTATCAACATTAATTCAGCACATTCCCGATAGTCAGCGCGAGGTAGCAAGTTCTATTTATTTGAAGTAGAAAGTATTCTCTTCAGTGACTGTATAGGATTTCCTAGTGCGTTTCAAAGACCTGTCTTTGATTTCCAGGGTTTTAAAACCAGCTTCTGTGTTAATTGTTGGCCAAATAGAATCTCTTAATTGTATGAAATTGGTGTTGTCGGGGCCTGATGTTGCACCAAACAAGTCTTTGTGAACTGAACTCAAGTTTCTTTCAAATATGTGATGCCAACAAGACACCTATGAGCCACGCTTCAGGCACTTCTCTATCATCCTTTCTAAGTAATGGACAGTTTGGTGTGGATGAAATTGGAGGAACCACTTCCTGAGGTGGTTCTTTTTTTCATATATTCACTCCTTGCTACCATGGGTACAGCCTCTAATAGGTAAAGCAAAAATTTTACAATTTGCTACCATGTTGTCGATGTCCATTTTGAACATAAAACTACTTTTTAGGTGGGCGGAGGTCAAAACATGGCCTACAGACCTGAAAATTTGCAGGCAATTATGTTTAAGTAATAGTAACAATATGGCAGGGTTGCACAATGAACATTCTTAAAAAAAAATTTTTGCAATGGCCTATTACACACACATAGACAAATAATAATAATAATAATAATAATAATAATAATAATAATAATAATAATAATAATAATAAAATAATAATAATAATGATAATAATAATAATAATAATAATAATAATAATCATAATAATAATAATAATAATAATAATAATAATAATAATAATTATCAGCGGTTCGTGTCCTGCACTGGATTTCAACGACGACTAGGTGCCATTCCAGATGTTTTTATTTTAGTTATTAGGGTGTAAGTCCCTGAGGGATCATAAGTACCTCGGGGCAAAAAAAATTATAATGATGATGATGATGATGATGACGACGACGACGACGACGACGATGATGATGATGATGATGGTGGTGGTGGTGGTGGTGGTGGTGGTGGTGGTGGTGGTGGTGGTGGTGGTGGTGGTGGTGGTGGTGGTGGTGACGGCGACGACGACGACGACGACGACGATGACGATGACGATGACGATGACGATGACGATGACGATGACGATGACGATGACGATGACGATGACGATGACGATGACGATGACGATGATGATGATGATGATGATGATGATGATGATGATGATGATGATGATGATGATGATGATGATGATGATGATGGTGATGTCGATGTCGATGACAATGAATGACAATGACGTCGTCGACTATGACGAAGATGATGATGATTTTGATGGACGGCTTTGCTCGACGCTGATTAACTGCACTGGTAATGGCAATAATAATTTATACTACTAGTAACAGTTGCAACAATAATCATGAAAATCATTATCTCCCAAATACTTTAACCGCCATTGTGTTCCTAACCGAATGCTGCTGACGTGTTGTATCTGCTGATTCTTCTAAAGAGCTGCCCGTCTTTCCGTCAAACCAACCGCGGTGCAATTGAATGCCAACTCTCTCTCCTAGTATACAGGACATTATAAGCCATTTCATACGGATGGTGACTGATTGAATTACACCGTAATCTCCACGTTCTTGCTCTTGAGTCCAATACACATGCACTACGCAATGCTATGCAAACTATCTATTTCGTGCTTATCAGTGCAATAGCAAGTTTCAAACTCGGATTACGAGGGACTGCATTCGCATTGACAGATGAGTAAAAGAACTTGATGCACGCGTTTTTATGAAGCGACGTCAGATAAGGCAACGTTATCGGTTATTTAAGTCTTTCTCTATAATACTCGTCTATGCACAGGATTACGTATCACCTGCACTGCAGTGTCGTTATCTTGCGATTACAGAAGAAAGATCGGAGACCTGATATCGGTTCATGACTTAAGTTCATGGGCGGCAAATGTGTGGTCTACAGGGGGGAACGGTACCCCTCATTGGATGTGGTGGAAGGACAGCCTATGCATCCCCCCAAATATTGCTAGGTGATCTTGTACACACTTCACGAAACACACGGCGAACAAGAAACGAGACGAGGTGAAGGCTAAAAAGGTCATCAAATTTTTTTGGCAGACAAAAGAGGTTTTATCATCGACATTTCGGACGGATGACTAAAAAAGGTCAGAAATTTCTGAATTTCTCAGATTCATTCATTTTGCCGACAAGAATATGGAAAATTTTTGTCGGCGACTGAGCCCTTCTTCCGCCCAAAATCTTCGGCCGCCTTTTCGTCCCCTGCAAGTCTCCACCCAAGTCTTCGCCCATGCTCAAGTTGAAAGAGAAAAGTCTTAGGTTTAGATCTGACTCATATCAATGATATGCAAGAATAGATTAGATTGAGAAATTCTAGAAGATGTACATTACAATAGAATATCAGATCGTCGTCCGACTACAAATATTAGTTACGCGGGTTATCACGTGGATTATTACGTTTCGTTAGAGCTCCGAGGTTGCAAGAAGATCAAACTTCTTCAGGTGTTTGCCATTAATAATAAGCAAAGGACTCAAAATTAATAGGTCTTCCCTGCGGCTTTAAAATCAATCAATAGGTCCATTGAATTCTCTTTGAGTCAGTGAGTGAGTGAGTAAGTAGCCTAAGTGACTGACTTACTTACTGACTGACTGAGTGTGAATCAGTCAGCCACTCGGTTAGTCAGTGAGTCAGTAAGCCAATGAGTTATCAGATATGTGAATGAGTGGGGTTCTGAGTGAATTAGTGAGAGAACAGTGATTGGAATTATAACGCTCTCGACACTCGCTAGGGGGCCACGAGATTCTGCATCTCCTTTCTCCTTAGCACTCTGTTTCTTTTCTGTAATGTCACCTGTAGCGACCCCTTGTGAGTCGGCGTAGGCTACAGTTGAGGGGACATAAAAACGGATTTCTTAGTTCTGTATATTTCCTTGAAAGCAGGCTCAATGGGCCTCAGCATTCTCGCGAGGGAATCCTCTAAAATCGGCTTCCCTTTTCCAATCGGTGCAGATACTGGATCAGAGGCAAAGTCCTTCTCCTTATCACTTGGTATGCCGCATACACTTAGTTTTACCAGTTCCGAGTTAGGCATAATTTTATCTCATTGGCCATTCGTGGGAAGGCGACAGTAACCTACCTTTCGATCCGTACTCATCTGGGTTCGAATCCCACTCGACAGGTTTCATAAGGGCCAGTAGCTGCTCTAGGAACCTTTCAATTCGGGATTCTGGCTCTTCTTGCTTTTTGACCAAATTGTTAGCTTGGGCATCTTTGCGCTCTGTGAATTTTCTATTATACAGGCAAATCTCTCAACTAGATAAGCCTATGCATCTTGTTGCTTTTTCTAATTTAGAAAGTCTTTGAGACACTTGAATTTCTATTCTTATCTCTTCTTGATTCTTATTATCCTCAATTTCGAACACTGTCTAAGATATAATTAAACACTTTGATTTATGATTTTCTATTAATTAACAATTTGAAGTTAATATACAGATTTTGTCAAACATAACGTAAATAATTTTATCTCATGAGAAAACTAGTACTTAATTACCCGGTATAAATGTGTTTGTATAAGTTCGTCCTTAATTACCGCGAAGTGAACGATCACTTCGTTTAAACCAAATCTATTCGCAATTATTTAATCGACGCTGTAAGTTTAGCCATTCGGAACAACATTGTTCTTCCGACGATTACTAATGAATCATATTTTCTTAACTACAAGAAACTTCTAATTTTGTTGCTAACACTTTGGAAATTTCTCAGATTCAATCGCCAAAACAATAAATTTCTAGGCCTACTTCCCTTTTGTAGAATCTGGGGTTTCCTTCCTCTAGAAATTGTTTGCCAGTTTCGAACAACTTCAACATAGGCCTAGAAGAAATCTTGCCACAGGTCATTCGACAATTTCACCAGTTTAAGCTCTTCAATACTTCGGGCGCTAGGTACTCTTAATTTTAGTCACCAGACATTCTTTGCAGCTAAGAGCACAACCATATTTCCCCCCGCAATACACAATTTCTGTCCGGTAATTTCTTTACAAAAACTTCACCACCTCGAGCGGAGTTCTTACCAGCTCGACATCTGGACTCAAACAGACTATGTTGATCTCTGGGAGCCAATCACAGCGCACTTCCGGATCGCGCCAGTATTATCCGGTCGCTATCAACCAATCGACGTCAAGTAGCCTACCGGTGTTACGTGATATTTTATACCCCTTAAAGCTATCTGGGGTTGAATTAATCTATCCCCCGGATGGAATTAACCGGTCTAGACTATCCGGGGGGATAAACCATGCTATCCCCTATTTTGAAAAATGCGTATAATTCGAATATTTATGCTGCAATCAAAATTTGAAGTGACTTTAATTGTAGGCCTATTATGTGTCCAAAACAATGTTCAGAGAAAGGCAACTCGCATTTATTTAGTGACTTTGGGCGTTCTTGAGTGTTTTAAATGTTTTAAGTGCTTTAAAACTAAAGAAAACAAAATTATCTAGTAGGAATAAGTATACAAAGCAGATGGAAATTAATTTGCAAAAATAAATTCGCGCGAAAGTGACTTTTTCGACCTCTCTTCATTTGGGGGATACGATTAATACGAGGGATACTCTATTTCGTGACACCGGCGATCACGCCACTTTGGTCTATGTGTGAAATATAATATTAAGCTATACAGGGTGGGCCATAGAAATATCCTTTAAGGCTTTTGCCAATTATATCGTGACCAGAAAATTAAGCATTTCTTAATCAAATTTTACAGGCTTAAAGATAATTCATATTTGCGTACAATGACCAAATTTCACCAAATTATTTCGAAACGAGCTAAATTTATATCGTTTTTGGTGCACCCATCTACTATTTTTGACAATTCAAAAATGTAATGTAACTAAAAGTACACGGAAGCAATTTGATCAAGTCACTTCTCAAATAATTGTAATCAAATAAACTTGATAGTGTTTCACAACTTGTGACCAATGTGTCCACCACCAGTGCTTAAAATTGTAATAGACTTCTTTGTATAGTTCTCGATGGCCTCCTTGATGTGTCTTCTGAGATATATCTTCCCATATCAACTATAGACATACAATACGACCATCAATTCTCTTGTGGCTCCTGATTTTGGATGCATAATTTTGTATTTTTCCACGCTTGATAATCAATCGGGTTCAAATCAGGAGTTTTGGGAACCGCTGACTTCCTCAAGGAATCAGAACAATTATAGGCTAACTGAGCCGATTTCCTTTCATCAACGGTAGGCCTCTGTCTTTTTAAAGTGATAATAATTAGGCTATCTGGCAATTTCAAGGGTATTTGGAAGAAATTAGATGAGACCTAATAAACTCGCTTTTTGGTACTTTTTACGTTGGGATTCTGAATCGTCAAAACCCAATGGGTGGTCTCGCTAAAAGTGAATAAATTTTTTGCTCTGTTTGAAATATTTTGGTAAAATATGGCCATTGTAGCCTACGACAATGAAGACCTACGTAGATATGAATTGAGTTCAAACCTGCAAAATTTGATTGAGAAATTATTGCTTCCAGCCAAGATATTGGCAGACATCTTTCAGGAAGAGGGATCTTTTTAAGTGTCGCGGTATTCTATAGAACTAAATGTTGTGAATTCAGATTTGCGTTATAATAAAACATTGCTTCAATGCAGTTGAACGTTATTGACAGAAATAAGTGAATAAGAGCCGTGATGTGACTTGCTGAGAAAAGTGCAAACACCTGAATAATTTTGTGCCAACGCTATTTTATTCGTCAATGGCTTAATCATCTTTTCTTAAATATTTTCTTCGCCTACACTATTTTCTCTGAATTTTATTTCCTTTTGTCCACACAATATCAGACAATTAATAAGGCTCTGGATTGCTGATCAAATCAATTCTGAAACACTTATTCTCGAAAACCATCTTCGTGCCGACGATAAGTTTGGCGCATCCATAAAGTGTTGACTTGTCAAAGCGTAAGTCGTGGAAATCGGTGCAAATTTCAGGAACATGGTCCACGTAACAGTCCACAAAATCACCTGAGGCTAAAAGTAGAAAAACATTGAGCAATGAAACTACCTTCAGTTGTTTGCTAGTGAGGTCGCCAACTATTATGGCTTACAATTTAGGCAGGTTGCATGAAGGTCATTGCTGCCATTCAGTAGATCGAGAAAAATTAATGGGTAAAAAGGTATTAAAAATTCCAAATAATATAATTATAGGCCTATAATATTGAGCTGATCACAAGGCAATTCATGAGCAAAATAGGCAACATGTCGAACGACCTGCCGCCGCCTAAGGTATTGCGCCACCACAGTTTAAAAGGCACGCGGGAATTTTTATTATGAACCCTGATCTGAAAGGAGTGGGGTGAGAACTTGCGTCATGAATACGAGTTCTGCAACCGTCTTTTTTCCCTCATCCCACTATATTCAGATCAACTTTTTATAACCAGACAATTTCCGTTTGTGACGTACGAAGGAACAAAGGTCTTTTGTAGTGTGCTCTTCGCGAGATGTAATGTCGAAGCTCTCAAGTGTCAGGTTCATTTATTTTCCACAATAGCTAGCCTAGGCCTGATTCTTTACATGACTGTGCACAAAATAGTTAGACTGTTCTCAGAGTTAGCCTGGAACTGGGGAAAGCTCGAGAGTGAGTTTATCTTCTTCACCTTACATAATATTCAACGGAATACAGGCAAATCATTTGACCGTCCTTTAGGTCCTTCAACAAGTGGCCTATCTGGTGTTATAGTTTGTATCGTGTAGGCCTACATTAAAACCAGTTACTGAGAGCACCATTCATATTTGGCGCATGAGAAAAATGAAAGAGAAGAAAGCAAAAAACCCTGATTACAAGAGAAATGTAGCGGGTATCGAACTATCGCGTGCAACAAACCCATACCTTATAGCGATTATGCTTGCAACTGTCGAAAAAGAACTCAATCGCATTATACGTAATATCATTGTTCAATAAGTATTCCTTGCATTTCACGTCAGTATAACTTGGATAAGATGCCTGAATATCTACTGAGCATTAGCTTCTACGCCCTTGTCTATATGTCAGATGTTTTTCATCTTAGCAAACCCGTCGAGAAATTGGTGCAGATTCATTTAAAACGATCATCAAATGTTATTTATTCCGTGTGTGCTATTATAGGAAAGAGACGGCAGGATTATAAATTGGGGCTACATCGCATCATGTTTCATCATGGTTTAACTTCGCCAAAACCTTTATATTTAAGGATTATAGGATGTTTACACCTTCAAACTCGGTGGGCTAAATAAAATGTTGTTAGGTAATTACAGTCAGTTACTCATCGGGAAAGGCGTTCGGCATTGTTGAATGGTTACTCTTTTATCAATAGTGCCTCTTTCGTTGTCTCAAAACCACTTTTCTCTCTCTTCGTTTAACACACTGGGAGCGCCACTGATTGGCGTGCAGTGTGAGAGGCGCTGTATAAAATGCATAGATGCAATGCAATTAATATACTCAATGCACGTAAAGAGACTCACTGCTGTATTTTCTCGGTCCGAGCGTCGTGTTCCCCGCTTCCACTTTGACAAGCATGCTCGGAGTCGTTGGCAAATATTTTACGCGTAGGCAATCTGAATCGAATCAATCATAGAATATTATTATCATCCCGAAATGAAAACTAAATTAATCAGAAGGTTGACTGAATTTGCTTCGTGACATTGAGAATAGTATGACCCCAATGATTATGAATTTTCTAATGAAAATAGAATGCTCGCCATCGAAATCGTGATCTTTCCTTTTTTGAAGCGACAATTGAAGCATCATAGTATGGTGCCAACCTATTCAAATCAGATGGATTGTCTAAATGGCATAGCAAAAGGGGATTTCGGCCAACTGTAAAACTTTTCACGAAGAGGAAACGACCTGGAACGGATAGCATAATTAGCATAGGCCTACAAAGCTCACTAAAAATCAGTGCTTCCCAGTCAATTTAAACGTGAGATATTGTGGAATGGGGATGAACGGCGGGATTGGTGGAGGAGTTGCACAATTCATGGAAGCAATAGCAGTGTGGCATGTCCATTATCCAACGCTTGAGGAAAGTTAGGCAAGTAGTTACTGTGCGTGAGATATAAAGTCAGAAAAGAAGTGTCTAGATGGTTGAGATCTCACTTCGACCGATCCATCAGACACGGGCTTTTGAATTGCATGGATAGGTCTTCCATGGATTCTGGGTTGAGTTGAGTGAAAATGGTTCACCCTCACCCCCACCCTCCAGGGCCAGAGTAGAAGCCGTTTTAACCCGGTAATGACCACTTTTAATTAAGTGACCAGATTGTTAAAAACCCTTTGCATTTTGCGTGTATGCAATTAGCAGGTACATTATGACAAAAAATGTTAACACAAACTATAGGTCTATTAGTTGTTGAAAGGACACGGTCATTAATGGGTTAATAATAACTATTGTTCGAATCTGGTGAAAAATCAAGAAATATTGATAAAAGGATTTGAAAGCTCTTCTATCTAACTTTCGTCCGGTTTTGACTAGGCAGCACAACAAATAAACAATGTAGGCCTATAAATTCGTCCTTCAAACCCTACGAATGAGTGAATGAAATCAATGTTAGGTACTTGCATTTTACTGGAGAGGTGTCGTCTGAAATAGTACGCCTAACCTCCCGACATATGTGGCACATGAGGCCAGCGCATTTGAACTCATTTTCCTCATCCATCGCATCGTCCATACGTTTCGACGGTGTCAAGAATGTTTCTGCATACATCAACCATCATATAATACTGTAACAGGTGAGGGAAAGGACTGACAATCCGTCGTTAGCCTATATGGCATACGCCGAGGCAAGGAAAATGAAGTCGCTAGATACCATTCAGAGTAGGCTATAGTTCCACTCTGCTCGTTATTTCTACACGTGATTTTAGCCTACTGATAACATTGCCACATTTCTCTGTCTGTGATTCTGTCCATGGCCTTTCTCATATCCATTTTTAAATCCCAAATTTATTACCTCAAAGAAAAGAACATGAATATGAGGACAGAGAAATGCGGGAAGTCGTGTAAAGACTTCATCGTTTGGACCGCAAAACGCTTGACGGAAGAAAGAAATGAGAGAGATTTGGATACTCGATGAATGGTTATAATGTTTAACGGTTACCGATGTACTACATTGGCTAAAAATCATCAGCTAGATGGTTCGCACTTCCGCTTGTTCGAAATCCGTTTCTCATACTCTCACTCACTCTTATACTCACTCTCTCACTTCCTCATTCATTCGTATATTCCCACTCACTCTCACTCAATCTCACTCACTTTCTCATTCACTCGCATTCTCCCCCTCATTATAACTCTCTCACTTACTCCTTTCACTCTCACTCACTTTCTCAATCTCTTACTTAGCCCCTTATTGTCTCACTAAATGACTCGCAACTTCTTCCTAGACTCACCTGATATTTCGTCTCGAATGAAGGCATCACACATTTCAAGCACGAAAACCGCCACGAAAGCACAAACGGACAACTTTCCAAGGGACATCTTTCGACTTACAGAGAATCCTATTCTGAAAGTTCAAAGGCAGCCACAATCCTTGAAATTATATCCAGCCAAGAAAATTGAATAATGCAATAATGTAGGCCTATATTAGAATTTTTAGACCACACACTTTAACAATAAATCAACTGTCGAGATATGAAAACAGTATAATAATAATAATAATAATAATAATAATAATAATAATAATAATAATAATAATAATAATAATAATAATAATAATAATAATAATAATAATAATAATATTAATAATAATAATAATTACTATTATTATCACAATACTAATAATAAAAACAATGATAGGCCTACTAATAATTGTATTTATTATAATAATAATGCTAATGCTAATAGAACTGCCAATAGCTATCAGAGTAATGATGATAGTACGGTAATAATAATAAAAGCAACAGTAATCATAGGAATAATCATCTCCCAAATATTTTTATCATGTTTCAAACCGAATTCTGTTGCTTTGTTGTATCTGCCGATTCTTCTTTGTGCTGCTCGTCCTTCCTTCCAACGACCAAATCTCCGCTTGGAATGGCAACAGTACTCCCTCGTATAATACAGGACTTTATGAACCATTTCATTCGGATGGTGATTGATTGAATTGCCACGTAATCTCCATGTTCTTGTTCTTGAGTCCAACACACCTGCACCATGCATTGCTATGCAAACTATCTATTATCAAGCTTATCAAAGCAATAGCAAGTTTCAGATTATGGTTGCGAGGGACTGCATTTGCCATAACGAATTTATGAGTAAAAGAACTTAAAGCACGCGTTTATGTGAAAAGATGCCAGATAAGCCAACGTAATCAGTTATTTAAGTCTTACATTGCACTGGTCTACGCATAGACTAGCATGTCTCCTGCGCAACAGGATCGGTTTTCTTGCGATTACAGAAAAATCCAAGACCTGATATCGGTGCGTGCTGCAGGTTGAAAGAGATGTGTCTTACGATTAGATCTTAATCATATCAATGATATGAAAGAATGAATTGGTTTGAGAAACAAAGCTCAAAGCAATCGAGAAAATTTTAAAGTGAATGTATAGAGTAGACTGGGGATTCGCGTTGGGATTCAATCATTCACTCGTTAGTTTATACAAAAGCCCTTCCGAGGAAACTTCTCGTAGGCGTTCCCAACTCCGGAGCGCCTGGAAAGAACAGTTTAAGGTTTGGCATGGAAGGATTCTGACTGAACCACATGGTGTACTTGTAGCTCTAAAAGAAGAACTTTCCAGTCCCCTGGGCCCACCGCAGAGAAAGCTCGATTCTTCATAACTGAAGTACGTGCAAAATGAACCAAGTAAACTCCCTTTTCCTCAGCGTCTAGGGGAAGACGTCCTTTGAAATCCTAGTCGACGTGCTACAAGTTCTTCTAAAATCACTTTCCATTACCATCTATAGCCTACATGAGGGCCGTGTTTAACATACTAGGTCCATTCGGTGCGGCGCAATGAATGCCCCTGAACCGAGAGTTTGTTGCCATTGACTAGTTGTCTTAAATTGCGAGTCTCAGTGTTACTTAAACCTTTTGCAAAATCAGTAAGTGTAAGAAAACATGATTTTCACTAAGTTCACCGACGTTGCGTGCCTGATTACTGACCCGCCACAGCCGACAAACCACGTATAGGCCAGCCTATTGAACAGTGGATTTTTGTTAAATGACTAATCTTGTAAGACTGTCGAACGGCACTTTGCCCCTGCTGTAACACTTTGCACCGACACACGAAGAACCTTAAACACGGCCTTGGGCCCTACATATGAACGTGGCATATATCTACATTCTAAATTTGTCCAAAACACACTGTGTGAATGGCCAAGTGTGTGAAATTCATGAATAGGTTTAATTTAGGTAGTGTAATAAAAGAATGCATCAGTCGTCTGTAATTTTGGTCATTTTTGACCGCGAGACTACAGTCAGAGTTGACGTAGTCGATCGAGTCGTCGAGAGGTCGGGGAACGGACATTAGCCCCCCCGGACAAAAGCCCCCCTACCCCCCCGAGGTAGGACATTAGCCCCCCAGTCTTTGATATCATTACCTAAAAATGATGCACAAAATGTAACAATAGGCATAAGTTAAGCGAATTCATTGCACATTAATTTAACATTGTAAGAACACGCTAAGTTAATTGAAGGTTTAATATGTATAATTATAATAAAACATTCAAAGGCACTAATTTCAGAACGACGGGAACAACTCATTGTGTAAAGTCTCTCATAAATGTAAAAGATTTGAAGTCCAAAGTTTGTGAAATCTAGATAAAAGTTTAATGCCTAACTGACGTTAACAAACCTTCGTAGTTTGTTTAGTAGTTAGTTAGTTTGTTTGTATGTGCACTTGTTATAGCGCCCCTTCAAGCTCCCTATCTACTCAAAGGCGCTCCCGACTGCAGAGCGTAGTTGCCTAAACTGACACTAAAAAATAGGCCTACTTACTGTATACGATTCCCATTCGTTTATTTCTCTAATGTATTGAATCTAATTTTGAATTGAAACGACGCTAATAAGTCTACGAAGCTCAGACGTAGCCTAACTGACGTTAACAAACCGTTGTTTGACACTAAACAAATAGACTGTATATGCCCTATACGATTCCCATTGGTTCATTTCAAATCTAAGTCTATAGGCCTACTGACACAATTAGGACCTAAATGACACTAAGAACTTTCGTTTGCATGTGAATGCCAGTGACAAGTCATCAGTTACGGCACTACTCTACGATTTGCACATAGGGAGGGGGGCTTTTGTCCGGGGGGGCTAATGTCCTACCCAAAATCGGGGGGCTTTTGTCCGGGGGGCTAATGTCCGGGGGGGCTAATGTCCGGGGGGCTTATGTCCGGGGGTTTTTGTCCGGGGGGCTAATGTCCTACACCCGAGAGGTCGGCGAGTCGACGAAATCGATCGAGTCAATCGTCGACGGGGACAAGTCGATCGTAGCACACGACTCGATCGACTGCGGGGTATATAATACAGAAGTTTGGAGGACGCCCATCACGTCCTATATTGCTGATTTTGTAGACGCCATCTGCCGATTGGAAGGCTCAGTAGACCTTAGGGTGGGTTGTGTGGAAAGCGATCTCGCATCCGTAAGCTTTTCGTGCCAGAGGGCTGATCAGTATCCTAAACCCTCCCCTCAACATTGTTCTTTAACTGTCAGTTAGTTTCAGAAACCGTTTTGGAATCTCGAAATTCCGTTAGAGGCCTCTGAAAAATTGAAGCCACTGGACTCCAGCGATCTGTACTGGACCATGGTTGTACGCAACGTGACTTTGGCTTGTTTGATTAAAGTAAGTTTATCATTGTCACGCTTCAATGACGGAACAGTATGTAATGTTATTGAAAGCAGTACAGATCAGCGGACCAAAAGTAGCCTACCATGATGCTGTTAAACTCGCATTGTTGTACTGGAATCCCACAAAACCTTCGACTCCCCACTGGTCGCAGAACTCAACGATCTATGGCTTGACTGGCTGCAGATAAGAGAATAAACTTTGCTTGTGTGAAACTGGTGTCGTGCAAACAGTTGCAATGTAATGTAATGTAATGTAATTCAGACAATTTGTATAGCATCGTCAGTAGCAAGCTACTTCTAGGATGCTTTACACGCATAATGTCAGCTGTCAGAGTAAATGTCATGTGCTCGAGAGCAAGTGTAGCTTCAATTGTTTTTTAAAAGTTGATACAGTTTTGATATCCTGGATGGTTGATGGAAGACTGTTCCAGGCGCGTGGGCCTGCGACGCGAAAGGCGCGATCGCCCATTTTTGTTTTCGTCGCAGGAATGAACACGTCGGCGGTCTTGGACGATCGCAGCCGGGACCTCCTTGGATCGTCTGCTAGCGGTTTGATGTTGTCCGCGAGGTAGGCTGGTGCGCAATTGTTGAGGCATTTGTACATTAGGATACAAAGTTTGAAATTGATGCGGTCACCTATGCCAAGCCACTGAAGCTGGTCTCGAATCGCGCTAGAAATGTGGTCGAATTTTTTCAATCGCAGGACCAGACGAGCAGCAGCATTGATGACCGCCTGAAGCCGAATGATACTGCACTGTGGCAAGCCAGCAAAGGCGACATTGCAGTAATCGATTCGGCCCAAAATTAAACTTTGTATCAGGTGGCGTGTCACTTCCTGTGTGAGTGACCGAGACACAGATCTCAGCTGTCTCAGTATTCCAAAGCTGGTTCGCACAACTGCAGTGATATGTGGTGTCATTGACAGGTTACTGTCGAGTAGAAGACCGAGATCGCGGACCTCACTCTTTGGCACGACAGCATCCCCACCAATGACGAATGGGCTGCGGTCTAGTTTTCCCACTCTGCGCGTAGACGAGCACCAGAGAAATTCCGACTTGGATGAATTAAGTTGCAGTCGGTTGCATTTCATCCAGTCAGCGATGTCACTGATGCAGCTCGTTGAGATGGATCGCAGATTCTGGACTTCAGTTGGACAAGTTGCGTGATGATGGTGGTCAATGGTCATTGAAAGAATACCAAATTAACATAGCCTACATTGCATTATTCATTGCAATTTTGGATAGTCGCAAATACACTCAACCTTCCTATTCGTGCACTACGTCCCTTTCTTCTTATCAAACTGTAGCCTAATACTCAAGTGAGTTCAATCTCCATCGAAATGAAATTATATTTTCTAGCTAATTATATCGCTTGCCAATAATATTCGCCTTCGAGTTCCAATGATTCTAATTATTACCCACTAGGCCTAGGTGTTTGAACCTCGCGGATTCTGATAATATGTAGATTTTAATTTGACATTAAATTTTGTTTCGGTGATTTGAATTTGTCTCTGTGATGTGGCTCTCTTTCGGTGCCCATAAATGACCGATAATTATTTTCACTAGACCTACATTAGGCTAACGCAAGGACACACTACCGTGAAAATAGTGGTAGGGTGAGTATAGGGTGGGCCAGCACAAATGCAACGACTTTGTAGGCATATAACATGTTAATTTTTACTTAATGCATCAAATTAAACATATTTCACTCTAGTATTATAAGCCTAGAAAACGTCTAATTGGCACTGGTGTAAGTTTTAATGAATTGCTCGGAACAATGCTAGTTACCATATTTTGTTGGCATTACTGGCGCAATAATAATTTATTATGACGCCGCTTACAGACGATGATCGAGTTTTGATCCACATTTTGTGAACGGATAAAGAATTTAATTCGTAAAAAAATATTAAGCGCGAAGGTTTGGTCCAAGTACTCTCTCGGCAAACTGGGCGTGACCTATAATGGAGCCCCGCTTATCAAGCAATCCAAGTGCACAAAAATCACAGTGCATCTGAAATCTCTGACCACTGCTATAGATAGCTAAGCTATATAAATTATGTCGAGGAATAATTGCATAGCCAAGATATGTAGAGACCACTGAGTGGGGTACCTGTAAATATACAGACTAGCTTAAGTGGTCTACCTATGGCTCATGGTTGTCCTTACCTTAGCTTATATGACCTGTGTGTGTGTGTGCGCGTGCGTGCGTGCGTGCGTGTGTGTGTGTGTGTGTGTGTGTGTGTGTGTGTGTGTGTGTGTGTGTGTGTGTGTGTGTGTGTGTGTGTGTGTGTGTGTGTGTGTGTGTGTGTGTGTGTGTGTGTGTGTGTGCTAGACATTTTTAAGGCTAATTATACTAGAGTGAAATATTTTCAATTTGACGTATTAAGTACAAATAAATTCCACAAATTGGAGGAGTTATATGCCTGCAAAGTCATTGCATTTATGCTGGCTTACCCTGTACATGTATATAGGCAGACATAGGTGTAATAACACATTGCATCAATGCAGTTGTACTTTATTGACAGATATCTGTGAATTAGAGCCATAAAAAGTCTTGTTGAAAAGATGGTCTGCATCTGAAAATAAGCAGAAAGTTTTTATTCGTCTATGGCTTAATCATTTTCGCTGGAATTTTGTTCTTGTTCTTCTCAGAAATTTCTGTGACTGCCCACAGCGTTTCAGCCAAAAGAAGGCGTTGTTAGCCTATAGTGCGAAATATCAATGCTGAAACATTGACTTTCAACGACCATCTTCTTGACGGAAACTTTGGCATATCCAGTAAATACTCCATCATCCACACGTACATGTAGGTTGTATAACACGACGCAAATATTAGCATCATGCTTGTCGTCGCAATCCTTAATTTTTCCACCAAAAACTGAAAGCAAACAAGCATCGAGTAGCTTACACAATTAAACTACCAAGACGCGATCATCTCTGCAGCCGTCCTGTAATTCTCATTCCACTCCATTGGCCGCGAGATCAACGTTCAGGATGAAATTTCAGCATGCCTTTTAATTCTAGACTGAGTACGTTTGTGTGGGTGTGGTGCTTTGGTGCATTGAAGCCGGAATTGCAGGTTCGAATCCACCTCAATCCGCCTCGCAGGGAACACGAGCAAGTCTTTCACTCGCAATTGCTGATGCGCTTCTGCGTGAAACTCCGATTCAGTGTAGTCTGGAGCGCCTCCGAGTAGCATCTTTAAAGGGCGCTATTAAAGTGCTTATGCATACATACATTACATAATGTGCTGTATGACGAATCCGAGGTCTTTGATTAAGCAGTTTAATATGATATTCCTAATGTCAAAACTACGAGTGTTGCTCGTAGTTTTTTGACTACGAGAGCTGCAATGCATCACACTATCACAACAAATCATGCCTTGTGTAATGTGTAGGCCTATATGCCTGAAAAAACACGCCTTGTGAATATGCCTGAAAAAAACGCCTTGTAATTATGCCTGAAAAACACGCCTTGTGAATATGCCTGAAAAAATGCCTTGTAATTATGCCTGAAAAAACACGCCTTGTGAATATGCCTGAAAAACACGCCTTGTGAATATGCCTGAAAAAACACGCCTTGTGAATATGCCTGAAAAAACACGCCTTGTGAATAATTATGCCTGAAAAACACGCCTTGTGAATATGCCCGAAAAACACGCCTTGTGAATATGCGCTCGTAGTTCTTGTTCATGCCTTCGTAACCAGTCGAATCGACCATTGTTGCTCAATCCTTGTTGGCCTCCCCCTTGGGGTTCTGGATCGGTTAGATCGGGTTCTGCGCTCTGCTGCCCGGCTCATTGGACGAATCCCTAAGTTTTCCTCTGTTTCTACCTACATGCGTGATGTGCTGCATTGGTTGCCAATAGCCCAACGCATCCATTATCGAATTGCTGCCCTGGTCTCACGTTGTATCCTTGGTTGCGCTCCATCCTACCTGCGCATTCTTTGTCGCCCAGTCTCTGACATTGAAGCGCGTCGGGCCCTTCGCTCTGCTGCGAAGGGACAACTGCTTGTTCCACGGGCTCGCTTGGCTACCAGACAGTGTCGAGCCTTCTCAGTTGTGGGGCCGTCAATCTGGAATGACCTACCCCCTAACCTCCATCTCCTCCACCTGACCAGTCAATCCTTATTCCTTAAGTCCCTTAAATCTTTTTTGTTTTGCCGTGGCTGGGCTGGGAGCGCCTCTGAGTAATTTCTTGAAGGGGCGCTATATAAATGCTAATAATGAATGAATGAATGCCTGAAAAACACGCCTTGTGAGTATACCTGAAAAAAACGCCTTGTAATTATGCCTGAAAAAACACGCCTTGTGAATATGTATAAAAAATACGCCTTGTGAATATGCCTGAAAAAACACGCCTTTGTATGTTTTCCATCTGGTGACTTCCATGTCCATTTTCGACAGTCCTTTTGTTTGAACATTGTATTGCAGATCATAAGCTCATGTGCAGCACTAGAAGTGCAAATAACGTACGGTACACTTTAATTTAAAATCGTTTACCACTAAAATTAATATCGCCTTATTTTACAAGTTACAACTGCATTTAGGCCTATTTTTTTATGCATTGAACTGGTGATAGTAATAGTAATAGTAATAGTAATTGAACATTTATATAGCGCCGCTCACAGATTCAGTGGCGCTCCCGACCCAAGCTAGTGCTCACCGCTAACAAATAGTATAGTTTTCAGACGTTTACGGAACAGGGGAAGAGAAAGGCCAAGAAGCTCAGAACGGAGCTTGTGAGGAAGGCGGTTCCAACAAGTAGGACCAAGATATGCGAAGCTTCTGGACTGGGCCGTAGCTCCACGCATGCGCGGGACAACTAGAAGGCCATTGGCAGCAGATATGCGCCAGGTACCGCTATCAAGCGAATCTTTGAGAAAGGGAAAAAGGGCTGAATACCACTAAGACTCACTGGCTTGTTCTTTGCGGATGATTTGCTTGATATTCTTCGCGTCCACTTCGAAAAGCACACTATAAGCCCATGGTTTAAATGTTACGTGTAGGCAATCTAAATCAAATAAATCATATAATCATCATTCGAAAATGGAAATTAAATGAATAAATAGGTCTCAGGTCGATGGAATATCTTTCGCTAGATTGAGAATAAGGTGGCGAAATTTAAAAAATGTCATTTTTTCTATCAAAGGCTCATGCAATAGGCTATTCGCAAACGAAACAGTAATCTTTCAATTATTGTTATAGTGACTTTTGAAACTCAAGCGTGGGGTACAAGACTATTCATTTATTCTAGTCAGATATGTTCTCCCAATGGTAGTCAAATGGTTAGGGCAATGGTAGAACTCTGGAATGAAAGATGAAACGACCTGGAACGGATAGCATCGCATACAAGGCTCCATAAGAAGATAAATAGGGGTTCCCAGTCAATTTCAATGTACGAAATGGTGGATGAACGGCATTATTGGTGTTTGGAACGGGTGACTGCAGGATTCATGGAAAGAATCGCATCGTGGCATTTTCATCGTTTGAAGAACTTGAGGCAAGTAGTTAGCCTACTGTGCGTGAGGTAGAAAGAGTTAGTAAAACGATGCACTGGTGACTATGTTTGTTATCTAGATGATTGAGATTTTACAGTGACGTACACAATCTCATGTAGATTAGACACAGGCTTGTGAAGTGTATAGATGCAGGCACTTGTGTCCCATCAAGGCCTTAGCCAGAGGGGGTGTTTGGGGTGTTTGAACACCACCCGAAATGGAAAATGTCAAAAATAATAGAATGCATTTACGAGCACATGATGTAAAAACCATGAAATAAAACCATGAAAACAACCCCAGAAATGGAAACTGTAATAAAATAGAATTAATTGGTGACATTTTCTGAAGATTTCCCCCCCGGATGACTAAAAAAAGGGCATCAGGTTTTCGGACGGGAAACTGAAGAAACACCCTCCCCAAATCAAATTCTGGCTACGGTCTTGTATCCAATAGATTCTTGGTTGAGTGAAAGGGATGACAGTAATCAACTTCGGTGTGACAATTGAGGCTCGTTGCACTGTTCACCCCTCTCCCAACGGCCAAAGTAGAAATGGTTTTGCTGTCGAGTAGGCTATTAATGCTCGGATCATAGATGCAAAGATTTTGAAAAGTCTGTAAATTTTCGTATGGTTATAGCTGGACAGCAAACTGAATAAATTATATAGGCTACAGATTCGCTCTCTAAATGCGACAAATTGTTTATACATAATTTATTTTCTATTAGTTTTCTACATATCTATAGCGCCCCTTCATGCTATTATGAAAATGCTCGCCAAACCCTACGAGTGAGTAAACCAGATCAAGGTCAGGTACTTGCAGTTCTCGGAAGAGGTCGTGTCTGGTATGGGAATGTCCCGACAAATATCGCACGTGAGGCCAGAGCATTCGAAACCTTTCTTCTCATCCGTCGTATCCTTCATCAATTTCGGAGGTTCCATGATTTCCTTGTCATTGTCCGAGTGCACCACTTCCAGATGGTTCTCAACAAACACCATTGCAACCAATATATAGAACCGGTTAGAGGACACTGACCATACGTCGTTATATGCCGAGACAAGGAAAATGAAGACGCCATAATAATTATACTAATCAAGGTAGATTCCATTCTGCTAATTATTTCTACACAATGGTCTTACTTATTCGGTTCCTGGTGACAATGTTTGACTGAGTTCCCGATTCATTGTACTGACTCAACAAGTTAGCTCGCACTTTCACTTGCACGCACTACTTTTCTCATTCACTTCCACCCGCCCCACTCTTACTCACTAACTTTCTCATTTAATCGGATGGTCCCTCTCACCCTTCCGCTTTTACACACATCTCACTCTAGGGCACAATTTCACTTTCTCATTTTATTTACTCACTCACTCCCACTCTCACTCACTCAATTTGTCATTCGCTTAATCCCACTCTCACTCACTCAATTTGTCATTCGCATAATCACACTCTCACTCACATGCTGTTTCTCCGTTGACTCACCTGACGAATCGAGCGTGTCCAACATTAAAAAATCGTCATGATTCAATGCATCAGACATTTCAAGCAAGAAGACTGCCACCAAAATGCAGATAGACGCCTTTCCAAGATTCATCTTCCGAAGTTGAGTGTCTCCTGCAAGTTCAAGCGCAGCCACATTCTTTAAAATAGCAGCATACACCCAATGGCCAGACTTGCTTTATTTGACGTGAGTGCGGCCTTTGACACCGTCGACCATGGCATTCTTTTAGAGCGCCTTGAAACGTTGGTTGGTGTCATTGGCCGCCCACTGCTGTGGTTGCAGGCTTTTCTTTCTGAGCGCAGCCAGTCTGTGGTTTTTGGTTCCACCCGGTCTGACTGGTCCAGAGTTTATTTTGGTCTTCCACAGGGTTCCATTTTAGGGCCTTTGCTTTACATTTTATATACAGCTGACCTAAATAAGATTCTGTCTTCTGTGGGGGTTGCTGCATATCAATATGCTGATGACACACAGGCATATGTCCAGGGTCCAGCTTTAGAGGCTATCTCACTTGTGGAAAAAATACTTATGACGTCGGAGACGATTGGTGCCTGGATGTCATCCAATCGCCTCAGGTTAAATCCTGGTAAAACACAATTTATTTGGGTTGGAAGTCGTGTGCAAGTTTCTAAAATCGGCAACATTGCTTTCCTGGCATGTCTTTTTCTACCACTGGGCGTGATTTGGGTGTGACCTTGGACCAGGAATTGACCCTTTCTGATCACGTAAGGAATGTATGTCGCACTTGCTTCTACCATCTTCGTCAAATTCGCTCGGTACGTCGCTCACTTACAACCAAAGCTGCCACTACTCTGATGCATGCATTTATATGCACGAGAGTTGACTATGGTAGTGCCATCTATGCGGGCTTAACACTTTCACGCATTAATAAGTTGCAATCTGTCCTTAATGCTGCGGCCCGCCTGATTGGCGGCATACCAAAGTTTGGGCATATATCAAGTTTTATAAGGGAAGAACTGCACTGGATGCCAATGCAAAAACGTATTGAGTGTAAGATTTTAATGTTCATGCGCAATTGCCTAGCAGGCCAAGCTCCGATCTATCTTATGGAACTCTGTTTACCTGTGCTGTCCATCCCAGGTCGTAGGTTCCTTCGCTCTGCTACGCATGGTGACCTAGTTGTCCCTAGGGCTCGATCTTCCACAGTGCTTCATAGTAGCTTTGCTATGGTTGGTCCGTCTTTTTGGAATAAGTTACCTATTAGTCTCCGCAATGAACTTCTTTGTATTTCTTTGCCGCTTTTCCGCAAGCGTTTGAAAACCATTCTCTTTGATTGTGGTTAGGTGTCAGGTCGGGAGCGCCTCTGAGGAGTTCTCTTGAAGTGGCGCTATATAAATGTACGATTACAATTACAATTACAATGGCAAATAACATAGCGAATTAAATAATGCAATAATATATCATAGTCATTAAGTGAATCAAAACATTTTTGTTGCCATGAAGTAGCCTACATAATTTATGTCAATTAAGAATGAATAATATTAAACTCAGATAATATCTGAGTGGAATAAAACGTTTATTCCGTTTCTTATTCTCTCCCAAAACACGTCGGTTTTTAATTTTTTATTTTTCGCATTGTTTTTTATCGTTTTTTATTTTTTATGTTTATTTATTTATTTACTGTCTATTATTATTTTCCTTAATTTCCTTTTTTGTCTGATATTCCATACATTTTCACCGTACTGTCAAGGATTCAGCTAACTATTATAGTGTCATTATGTAATTGTTTAAGTCATCATTTGAGAAATACATGTAGTAGGTCCCTACAAGAAATGAAATTTGTAAAAATTATTTTTATATAAAATTCTTGGGCCTATAATTAATATTTATAAGTAACAATTTTAAGTACAAAATAATGTACAATATATAATTTAGTACACATCTATGGTATTTGCTTCTGATTAGATTTTAATTGTGTTATGCGAACTTATGTCGATCAGCATGAACTTATATGGATTTATGTTTACAATTTACATTTGTAAATATTTCAATACCTTTAATTTTCTGAATTTCAAATTAAACCAAAGTTATAAGAGAAAAAATGACTGTGGTAGAATAATGTCAAGCTTACTTATGCCAATTAATTTTGGCCTAATAATAAAGTTGTGCTTTTTGCATATTAAGATAAAATTGCCTCAGCAAGGTTTTTAACCTAAAATGAAATTTCAGATGTAGCAAAGGCAAATTATTTTCCGTTTCCGTTTTTTATCGTTTTTGTCGTTTTTTATTTTTTCGAAAGAATCGACTTTTTCCGTTTTCTATATTATTTTCGTCGTTTTTTTACATCTATGGTTAAAAACAAATTTCTAGTTAGTCACACAGAGGCTAACCGTATTTATATTCTTCACTTGAATGAGGTTACAAATGTTTATCATGAAATACAGTAATGAAGAAAGTTTTACGTTTGCATAAATTTAACCCTAAAGTTATGAAAGAAGGGCATATAAGAACGCAAGTTGGTGCAAACTCTGAATGAAAAGGGCGAATAAGGTGACCATTGAAACCAAAGCTGGAGCCGTAAGATTTAGATGTTCTGATAATTATCGTGCAAGTGAAAATCGATGCCAATAATCAAGCAATGGACAAACTCTGGAGTAAAACTGAATGAGATATTGAAACTATTGAAATGCCTACATAAAACAGCTGTCTGGTAAAAACATTTGATTTGATTAGATTAAATATTTATATTAAGTAGTCCAAGTTCAAGTATGAGAGAAAAGATTTATTCCATTAATTAGTCGGATTGACCTTCTCTGCAGCATAGCTACTTTTTTAACATTGAAATTATACAATACGTTAAAGATCACACTAGGCTATATCTACGGATAGATTAATAGATTTATAAGTGGAAGGCCTAAAAAGTACTCCGATTGCAAGCGAGAAGCAAATAATTTATGCGTGACCCTAATTTGGGCATGCTCCTAAAATGGGCACCCCCTTGTATCTAAAAATATAGACGACATAGAGTGGTGCCTTCTATTGGAAATATTATCGACTCTATGTATTGGTGTTATAAAACAAAAAAGTATGTAGGTGGAGATATGTACCCCGAGGTTAGAAGCAAATGTTTGTTTTAGCATGCGAATGCTCAAATGTTTGCTGTCTGTTTCGGAAGCTGTGGAAGAGTTGCTATTTGGTGTATTTTCAATCGTTTTTTTGCAAGAGTTCTGCGAAGTATCGCTGTTTCACCCCAGGTGAACAAAAATGCGAGAAAAAATTAGTTAAATTTGTCAATGATTTTCCTAGGAAGGTATTGCATAGAGCCCAATGTGGGCACTACTCTGTATTCTTAATTTGGGCAGTGCCCATTTTAGGTAACCTTGCATATCCAAAATAAGGGCACGTCTACTACTATATTGCACGCTAATATTTCTTTATCGTTCTGTACAATCTTGCCGCAATTGGCCTCGGTTAAGTCTAGACCCTATATTCTACGAGTGTATAATTTTGAAACTTCTTACATTTGGGAAAATCTGATGTTTTTTAATGTTCAATGTATTTTGTGATTGGAAACTGGAAAATCATCTAGGTTATGGTTCCCTTATTTGGGCACTTTAAAGATAAAAGACTCGTATTGCGGTAAATTTGATATGAATACCTCTGGTTTCGTGTTATTTGGTTGAATTGAACATTAGGAAATGAAACTATATTGAATAAATGCACTTGAGTGTTTGACAACATTAGTTGTGTGGAGAAAAGGACATACCCCCCAAAGTGCCCAAATTAGGACATGGTGTCTTAATTTAGGTGCACTTTGGTCCAGCTATGAAAGTGGTGATATCTATGTGCACCTGCTTACTCTATTTTTTTTACTTAACACATACCATTTTCGAGATGAAATAAACAAGATATGAAATAATGCTTGGATAGAATTATTGTTTTACATTCACAACTGCAGTTGAACAAGGCAATATTGATACCAATGTGATGAAGTAATTAGGTCCTGTTGATCAAACATTATTATTACTAGAATAGGTTATTACCACTATGAAACTAAACTGTAACAGATAAATCACTACGTCAAAATCAGCACAATCGTTTGCTTTTATTATTAAGCTTGCAGTATAGCCTACTTTTAAGAAACGTTGACGCAAATAAACACCCATTTTTCACATTTCAAGCACTGCGACCATCTGCCATCTTATTCATTGTATGGTACTTCACCGTAAGGGCCTAGAGACATGGAACCGTGTAGAACTTTTCAACGCCATCTTAATTTTTGCTGGTCACTTGTTGGCTTTGAGTATCTGGCGTACGTCCTTGTTTTCCCCCGCTTATCTGCACCATTTTGTTTTTACAGGATGTAATCGATCATTTTTCTTTCTCTCTTCCTACATGACTAAATAATTTTCACAAACTTTCTGTGAAAGTTCGAAATGGAGCAAATTTCTTTGATAGCCTACATAGGAGCGTTGCATAGAGATGCATAAATGCATAGCACTATGGTAAGAGAGATTGAAAACCAATTAACTCCAAAGAGTTAACTATCAGTTTCTATAGGTCTACCCAGCAAGCAAATGGAAATATTCGCGCAAAACGTTTCGTTCGGAATCAGAAAATATATCGAATTGAAAAGAAAATTCACATTGATCTGCAGATAGTGGAGTAAAGAACGGAACAACAGTCCCTGCAAACGACTCGTCTTAAACAGTGTGGGCAATTTTAACATGCATAACTGGGAAATCAAAGGGGATTCTTTGTTGATGATACAGGCCCTACGACACTTCAGTGAATTGCGTAATAGGGATTCCATGCTACGAGACACTCAAAGTCAACAAGTGATCAGAAAAAATCAAGACGGTGATGAAAACTACTACACGGTTCCATGTCTATAGGCCCTTACGGCGAAGTTCCATACAATGAATGAGATGTCAGATGGTCGCAGTGCTTGAAATGTGAAAAGTGGATGTTTATTTGCGTTAAGGTTTCTTAAAAGTAGACTGTAATGCAAGCTTAATAAGAAAAGCAAAAGATTGTGCTGATTTTGAAGTAGTGATTTATCTGATACAGTTTAGTTTCATAGTGGAAATAACCTATTCTAGTAATAATAATGTTTGATCAATAGGAGTAGGCCTACAGGACCTAATTACTTCATCACATTGGTTTCAATATTGCTTTGTTCAACTGCAGTTGTGAATGTAACACATTAATTCTATCCAGCATTATTTCATTTCTTGTTTATTTCATCTCGAAAATGGTACCTGGTATGTGTTAAGTAGAAAATAGAGTAAGCAGGTGCACATAGGAATCACCACTTTCATAGCTGGACCAAGGTGCACCTAATTTGGGCACCCGGTGCCCAAATTAAGACACCATGTCCTAATTTGGGCACTTTGGGGGTATGTCCTTTTCTCCACACAACTAATATTATCAAACAGCCAAGAGCATGTATTCAGTATATTTTCATTTCCTAATGCCTAATTCATCCAAATAACATCAAACCAGAGGTATGCATCTCAAAATTACTGCAATACGAGTCTTTTACCCTTAATGTGCCCAAATTAGGGAACCCTACCCTACTTGGCAATATTATCAAACGCAGTTACAAGTCTGTCACATTCATGAATAGTTTTAATTTAGGTAGGCCTAATGGTATAAAAGAATGCAGCAATCATCTGTAATTTTGGTCAATGTTTGACCGCGAGACTACAGTCTGAGTTGACGAAGTCGATCGAGTCGTCGAGAGGTCGCCGAGTCGACAAAGTCGATCGTGTCGATCGTCGGCCGGGACAAGTCGATCGTAGCACACGATCGACTGCGGGGTATACAAATACAGAAATTTCGAGGGCGCCCATCACGTTCTACGGCTCATTTTGTAATCGCCATCTACCGATTGGAAGGCTGAGTAGACATTAGGGTGGGTTGTGGGAAGCGATCTCGCATCCGTGCGTTCTTCGTGCCAGAGGGTTGATCCGTACCCTAAACCAACCCCTCAACATTGTTCTTTAACTGTCAGTTAGTTTCAGAAACCGTTTTGGAATCTCAAAATTCCGTTAGAGGCCTCTTAAAAATTGAAGCCACTAGACTCCAACGATCTGTACTGGACAGGGCCGTAGCAACAATGAACGTGGCCCCCTCCGAACATATGTCCGCGGCGGCGTGGCCCAGAGGCGTAGCGACCGCCCTCCGTACCCTCCGACCGGAGGGGGCCCCCGCAAGAAAGGGGCCCCCGAAAGTGGCAAAAAATGTAATGTGTAGCTATAGGTTAGTGACATTTATTGACGCTGTTGCATAATCCATGTTGGGAAGCACTGTTAGAAATACTTCAGCAGCAGTAAGTACGGAATACGTGTACACTGTTACCCTATGCAGGTTATACATAATGAATACCCATTATAATAATTTGATTGTGTACAATATAGATACCGCATTGCAATTTCTGCATTGTAAGGGCCACTGGCCTAGTTACATATGTAGCTACACCGGTAAGCGGGAGCTGCATTCGTCTGTTGGTTGCAACGGACTGCGGTATCCTGTTTCTTTATAAAATGACAATAATTAGGCTATCTGGCAATTTCAAGAGTATTTGTGAAAAAATTAGATGAGACTTAATAAACTCGCTTTTTGGTACTTTTTGCGTTGTGGTTCTGAATCGTCAAAACCCAGTGGATTGTCTCACTAAGAGTGATTAAAATGTTTGCTCTGTTTGAAATACTTTGATAAAATATGGCCATTGTACGACAAAGTAAGCCTACGTAGATATGAATTGCGTTCAAACCTGCAAAATTTGATTGAGAAATTATTGTTTGTTTTGTTTGTTTGTATGTGCACTTGTTATAGCGCCCCTTCAAGGTCGCTACTCAGAGGCGTTCCCGACTGCAGAGCGGACACTGCATCGGAGTTTCACGCCGAAGCGCTGAGCAATTGCTATTTTATCAAAGTATTTCACCTCAAGTCGCCGCGTAGGGACCTTGGGCAAGCCGCCCAAGGTCCCTACGCGGCGACTTGAGGTGGATTCGAACTTCGAACCTTCTGGCTTCAAGGCAACGACGCCACCACTAGACCACCGCGCCCCATCAGGCTGAAAGTGAGCCGGGTCGGTACGGATCTGCGACCCGACATCGATTTTTGAGACCTGCTGTTGCCGGGTTTCAGCAGGGTCGCAAAAAACTGTGTAAAAATGGTAGGATTGTGGATAATTTTAGGCAAATTACTTAGACAAAACGTCGTCAGAAAAATTCATGGGTGAAAGGCATGCTTTCCGCCAAAGTCAGACCCGGCAACTTTTCCAAACCACTTTCAGCCCTGCTTCTAGCCAAGATATTGGCAGACATCTTTCAGGAAGGGGGATCTTTTTAAGTGTCGCGGTATTTAAAACGTCGTGTGATCATATTTTTGTCGGTGGGATCAACTGTCGGGGGGCTAATACTTTGTGGGATTAGCTTTTCGGGAATAGACCTGATCGTCGGTGGATTAACTAAATGTCGTGGATTCAGATTTAGCCTACGTTGTAATAAAACATTGCTTCAATGCAGTTAAACGTTATTGACATAAATAAGTGAATAAGAGCCTGATGTGATTCGCTGAGAAGAATGCAAACACCTGAATAATTATGTGCCATCGCTATTTTATTCGTCTATGGCTTAATCATCTTTTCTTAAATATTTTCTTCGCCTACACTATTTTCTCTGAATTTTATTTTATAACTGTCCACACATTTAACATTTTCAGATAATTAATAAGACTACGGATTGCTGATCAAATCAATCCCGAAACACTTATTCTCGAAAACCGTCTTCGCGCCGACGATAAGTTTGGCGCATCCAGAAAGTGTTGCCTGGTCAAAGCGTAAGTCGCGGAACTCGGTGCAAATTTCAGGATCATGGTCTATGTAGCAGTACACAATATCACCTGAGGCTAAAAGTAGAAAAGCATTGAGCAATGAAACTACCTTCAGTTTCTTGCTAGTGAGGTCGCCGACTATAGGGCGTACAATTTAGGCAAGTCGCATCAAGGTCATAGCTGCCATTCAGTAGATCGTGGAAATTAATGGGTAGCCTAAATAAGATATTGAAAATTCCAAATACATAATATTTAACTGATCAGAATTCATGAGCAAATTAGGCAGCATGCCAAACAAGCTTATGGTATTGCGCCACCACAGGTTAAAAGGCACGCGGGAATTTTATTATGTACTAGGAGTGGGGTGAGAACTTGCGCCATACAAGTTCTGCAACCGTCTTTTTTTCCCTCATCCTAATATATTCAGATCAACTTTTTATTACCAGACAATCTCCGTTTGTGCCGTAAGAAGGAACCAAGGTTCGTCTCAGTGTGCTCTTCGCGAGATGTAATGTCGAAGCTCTCACGTGTCAATATCAGGTTTATTTATTTTCCACAATAGCTAGCCTAGGCCTAATTCTCTACATGACTGTGCACAAAATAGATAGACTGTTCTCAGAGTTAGCCTGGAACTGGGGAAAGCTCGAGAGTGAGTTTATCTTCTTCACCTTACATAATATTCGACGGAATACAGGTAACTCATTTGACCGTCCTTTAGGTCCTTCAACAAGTGGCCTATCTGGTGTTATAGTTTGTATCGTGTAGGCCCTACGCCTACATTAAAACCAGTTACTGAAAGCACCATTCACATTTGGCGCATGAAAAAATGAAACAGAAGAAAACAAAAATTAATACCCTGATTACAAGAGAAATGTACCGGGTATCCAACTAGCCTATCGCGTACAACAAACCCATACCTTGTGATTGTGCTTGCAAGTTGAAACTGTCGAAAAAGAACTCAATCGCATTATACGTAATATTATTGTTCAATACGTATTCCTTGCATTTCACGTCAGTATAACTTGGATAAGATGCCTGAATATCTACTTAGACGTAGCCTCTATGCCCTTGTCTATCTGTCAGATGTTTATCATCTCGGCAAACCCATCGAGACATTCTTGGTGCAGATTCATTTGAGGCGATCATAAAAAATTATTTATTCCGTGTGTGCTATTATAGGAAAGAGACGGCAGGATTATAAATTGGGGCTACATCGCATCATGTTTCATCATGATTCAACTTCGCCAAAACCTTTACACTTAGGGATTACAGAGTGTTTACACGGTACACTTTAAAACTGTGTGGGCTAAACAAATGTCGCTAGATAATTACAGTCAGTTCCTCATCGGGAAAAGGCGTTCGGCATTGCTGAATGGTTACTCTTTAATCAATAGTGCCTCTTTCGTTGTCTCAAAACCACTTTTCTCTCTCTTCGTTTAACACACTGGTAGCGCCCCTGATTGGCGAGCAGTGTGAGAGGAGCTATATAAATGTATTGATGCCATGCAATACTCGATGCACGTAAAGAGACTCACTGCTGTATTCCTTCGGTCCGAGCACCTTGCTCCCCGCTTCCACTGTGACAAGCATGCTCGGAGTCGGTGGCAAATATTTTATGTGTAGGCAATCTGAATCGAATCAATCATAGAATATTATTATCATCTAGAAATGAAAAGTAAATTTATCAGAAGTTCGACGGAATTTACTTCGTGACTTTGAGAATAGTGTGACCCAAATGAACATGAATTTTCTAATGAAAATAGAATGCAATATTCGACATCGAAATCGTGATCTTCCTTTTCTGAAGCGATAATTGAAGCATCATAATATGGTGCCAGCCTATTCAAATCAGATGGATTGTCTAATGGCATAGCAAAAGAGGATTTCAGCCAATTGTAAAACTTTTCACGAAGAGGAAACGACCTGCAACGGAAAGCATAATTAGCATGGAAAGCTCACTAAAGAATCAGTGCTTCATAGTCAATTTAAATGTGACATATTGTGGAATGGGGATGAACGGCGGAATTGGTGGAGGAATAGCAGTGTGGCATGTTCAACGCTTGAGGAATGGAAGGCAAGTAGTTACCGTACTGTGCGTGAGATAGAAAGTCAGTAAAGAAGTGTCTAGATGGTTGAGATTTAAAGGCACTTCAGACACAGGCTTTTAGAGTGCGTGGATAAGTCTTCCAAGGATTCTGGGCTGAGTTGAGTGAAAGTGGTTCACCTCACACGGCCCGAGTAGAAACCGTTTAAACCCGGTAATGACCACTTTTAATTAAGTGACCAGATTGTTATATATACCCTTTGCATTTTGCGCCTATGCCTATGCAATTAGGAGGTGACCAAACAACTTTGACACAAACTTTATTAGTTGTTGAAAGGACACGGTCATTAACGGGTTAATAATAACTATTGTCCGAATCTGGCGGAAAATCAAGAAATATTGATAACAGGATTTGAAAGCTCTTCTATCTAACTTTCGTCGGGTTTTGACTAAGCAGCACAACAAATAAACAATGTAGCGATTTGCCCTTCAAATCCTACGAACGACTGAATTACATCAATGTTAGGTACTTGCATTTCACTGGAGAGGTATCGTCTGGAAGAGTAACCTCCCGACAAATGTGGCACCTGAGGCTAGCGCACTCGAACTCATTTTCCTCATCCATCGCATCATCAAAACGTTTCGACGATGTCAAGAATGTTTCTACAGACATCAACCATCAGGTGAGAGAAGGGAGTCAAGGGACTTAAAATCCGTCGTTAGCCTATATCATAATATGCCAAGGCAAGAAAAATGAAGTCGCTAGATACCACTCAGAGTAGGCTATAGTTCCACTCTGCTCGTTATTTCCACATGTGATTTTAGCCTACTGATAACATTGCCACATTCCTCTGTCTCTGATTGTGTCCATGGCCTTTCTCATATCCATGTTTTCATCCCAAATTTAGTAGACCTACCCTGAAGAAAAGAACATGGATATGAGGACAGAGAAATGCGGAGAGCCATATGAAGACCCGAGGAAGGTAATGTAATGTAAAGTAAATCTTCGAAAATTTCTCAGCGCCCACAAAGCCACGCCAGGGAGACCAGCTTATTCACCGACGTTATATCAAATCAAGTTCGCAATAGCCAGAGCTGCCGTTTTCGTTCCGGTGCCAGGTCAAAATGACAGGCGGAAGGAAGAGGTGAGAGAGATTCGCATACTCGATGAATGGTTATAATGTTTAACCCTATGTAGTACATTGACTCAATTCATCATCAGCTAGATGGTTCGCACTTTCAGTTGTTCGAAATCCGTTTCTCATTTACTCGCATACTCCCACTCACTCTCATCCAATCTCACTCACTTTCTCATTCACTCACTTGCTCATACTCACTCTCACTCACTCGCACTCACTTTCTCATTCACTCGCATGCTCCCGCTCATTCTAACTCTCTCACTTACTTCCACTCACATTCTCCTCAGTCTCTTACTTAGCCCCTTCCTCTCTCACTAAATGACTCGCAGCTTCTTCCTTGACTCACCTGATATTTCGTCACGAATGAAGGCTTCACACAATTCAAGCACGAAAACCGACACGAAAGCACAAACAGACAACTTTCCAAGAGCCATCTTACGACTTACAACGAATGCTATTCTGCAAGTTCAAATGCACCCACATTCCTTTAATTTATATCGCAATACAAGCAGCGAAGAAAATTGAATAATGCAATAGTGTATATTGGAATCTTTACCACATACTTTAACATTAAATGAGGAGCTTTCCTGCAAAACCAGACAAATCCATTTTTTGGATTTCTTCCGATATCCATATCTGCGTGTAGCCAATAATGATTCGCATCAGCCTACACCGTGATTTCATGCAAAACCATACTAATAAGTGAAGTTTTTCCATTGAAGAATAAGACATTTCGTGCATAACCAGACAAATCCACATTGTCATTACATGCAAAACCAGACAAATCCCCCAACCAATCGCAGCAGCGGATTCGGTCACGTGCAATGACGTTCTCTAATAATATAACATTGTTGTTTGCGAAGCTTCATTAAAACGTACCAAAACTTCGGTAAAGTATTTTTACAGTAAATTATTATATTACTGTTTCTAAGTAATGGAAATTGTCTAAGAAGAAAACGATCTGGCCCGGGTAGAGTTTATTAATGAAGGCACGCGAAAAAGAAAGAAAAGTAAGAAGTCGACAGGGGAAAAGAAAATGTGCGGATATTCATTAAGAAACTTAGGCCTACACATGGCTGGAGAACGAGGCAGCACGAGAAGCCAGCCAGATTTCAAGTGCAGTTTATCATTCCTCATGGAGGTGTTTCCCAAGACGTCTGAAGACGTGGGGCATGTCTAGGGTAACGGCACGCTATTCCGAGGGTCCACTATTCCAAGGGTTCACTATTCCGAGTATCCGCTATATTTTGTTCGTTATCCTTGGTGGTTAGGGTTACAGTGGGTTAGGGTTGGGGTAGGGTGGGTTAGGGTTTGGTGGGTCCGGATTAGGTTTAGGGTTATGGTTAGGGTTGGGGAGGATTAGGGTAGGCCCTTAGGGTTATGGTTATGGTTGGGGTGGGTTATGGTTGGGTTTAGGGTTATGGTTGGGGTTGGAGTGAGTTAGGTTTAGGGTTATGATTAGGATTAGGGTGAGTTAGGGTTAGGGTTATAGTTAGGTTTAGATTTAGGGCAGGGTTCGGAATAGTGGACCTTCGGAATTGTGGACCCTCGGAATAGTGGACCCAAATCATGTCTACTTGTCTAGGGATTTTCTTCACTTCTTCAGTAATGTTGGTCAAGTTAATGTTTGTACATTGTTCCGGACATTGTGTTTGGTGAATATTAGTAATTTTTATAAAAGTACAGCACAAAAACATTGATTTGGTATTCTTTGAATGATTACAATAACATAATTTAATTTTACCGTGCAATGGGTAGATTGGTTCAAAACCAGTCTAATCCGTTATATCGTGCAAAAGCAGACAAATCCTATGTTTATGACCATGTTTGACCTATTTAACAATGTATTTCCAGAGACATTTCTCAGGTACAATAAGGTTGGTCAAAGGCCTAACAAGTCACACCATTCCCCTTTTCAAATTTGCTGCAGTTATTCTTGTATTGAAAAATCACATTTTTCTCAAAATCGTAAAAAGTGGATTTGTCTGGTTTTGCAGGAAAGCTCCTCAAATCAACTGTCGAGATATGAAAAATAGTAAAATAATAATAGGCCTAATAATAATAATAACTATTATTATCACGATACTAATATTAAAAACAATGATAATAATATTTTTCGGGCTTAGCCCCCACCTCCACCCAAGGCACTTCCAACTAATGGCTAAAAAAAGGTCATCGACTTTTTCGGCCGTTAAATACATAGTGGTGATTTTCATGAGATTTGAAATTGACGACTAAAAAGGTCATCAGCTTTTTCCGGCAAGAAACAAAAAAATTCGGCGCCTTGCCTTCTAGACCAAGTTTTTAGCTCCCCCTCCCAAAAAAGAAACTAAATTCCGCCCATGAGAACAATGATGATAATAATAACAACGAAAGGCACAGTAATCATAAGAATTATCATCCCCCAGATATTTTAACCGTTATAATTATCATGTTTCAAACCGAATTCTACTGATTTGCTGTATCTGCTGATTCTTCTTTGAGCTGCTCGTTCTTCCTTCCAACGACCAAATCTCCGCTTGGAATGGCAACAGTACTCCCTCGTATAATACAGGACTTTATGAACCATTTCATTCGGATGGTGATTGATTGAATTTCCACGTAATCTCCGTGTTCTTGTTCTTGAGTCCAACACATCTGCGCTATGCATTGCATTGCAAACTGTCTATTATATTATCAAGCTTATCAAAGTAATAGCAAGTTTCAGATTATGGTTGCGAGGGACTGCATTTGCGATAACGAATTTATGAGTAAAAGAACTTAATGCACGCGTTTATGTGAAAAGATATCAGATAAGCCAACGTAATCAGTTATTTAAGTCTTACATTGCACTGGTCTACGCATAGACTAGCATGTCTCCTGCGCAACAGGATCGGTTTTCTTGCGATTACAGAAAAATCCAAGACCTGATATCGGTGCGTGCTGCAGGTTGAAAGAGATGTGTCTTACGATTAGATCTGAATCATATCAATGATATGAAAGAATGAATTGGTTTGAGAAACAAAGCTCAAAGCAATCGAGAAAATTTTAAAGCGAATGTAGAGTAGACTGGGGATTCGTCACCCGTGTTTGGATTCATTCATTCAATCCAGTGCTTAAAGTGTAAAAAAGAAGTGCCAGGACGCTGTATTGTATACGGAGACTTAATTCGGTCTTGTTGGTGGGACTTTACCGATTCAGCCGCCAAAAAAGTTGATGACCTTTTTTTAGTCATCCGCCAAAATTTTCCGGCAAAACAGGTAAAAGGGACCTTTTTCCGGGGAAAAGATACCAATTCAGCCGTCATGGGCGGCCGTCCGCGTAACTGCATGAACGCCGTCCCTGCTGTCATGGATGACCGTCCTGGCAGTGCTGACCAAATAAGTCATAGGACGGCGTCCCGCCTCGAAAATAAGTGCCGGGACGCCGTCCATGACCGGCACACTTTAAGCCCTGATTCAATCATTAATTTATACAGCGCCCTTTCGAGGAAACTTTTCGTAGGCGTTCCCAACTCCGGAGCGCCTGGAAAAAAACAGTGTTCAGTTTGGCAAGAAAGGAATCTGACTGAATCACAGGGTGTACTGATTTGTAACGCAGAGAAGACTCGATTCTTCATAGCTAAAGTGCGTGCAAAAGAACCAAGAGAACTCCCTTTTCCTCAGCGCCTAGGGGACGTCCTTTGAAATCCTAGTCGACGTGCTACAAGTTCTTCTAAAATCACTTTCCATTACCATGTATAGCCTACATATGAACGTGGCATATGTCTACTTTCTAAATTTGTCCGAAACACTCTGTGTGAATGACCAAACACCCACAAACACAGAACAAAACAGATATGTGATGATGATGATGATGATGATGATGAGATGATGATGATGATGATGATGATGATGATGATGACGATGACGATGACGACGACGACGACGGCGACGGCGACGGCGATGGCGATGACGATGGCGGCGGCGGCGCGGCGGCGGTGACGATGACGATTGCGATGGCGATGGCGACGATGATGATGATGATGATGATGATGATGATGATGATGATGATGATGATGATGATGATGATGATGATGATGATGATGATGATGATGATGATGATGATGGCTCTCTGCCCGAAGGCAGGTGCATTGGCTCCACGCCCCTGGGGATGAGATGAGTGAGGTGGTTTCCCGTTGCCTTCCCCACAGACAATTATGCGTAAGGAGTAAGGTCACTCCGCAACAGCTTGCGCCATCGCGTCCCACACGTGCTAGCCCGAGATATCTAAATCTCTGAATGTCAACTTCCTGCCCGAGGCTTGAACCGCAGTCCGTTGCGAACAACAGATGTATGCCGCTCTTGCTTACCGGTGTAGCTAACTAGGCTAGATATGTAGACCTTTATTCGTACAATTTTAAAATCTGCAATAAATCTCAATCTCCCTGCATTCGCCAGTAATATATCATTATCATTATCTGCTTGTACCTCGGACTCCAGTCACATCTTCTATGAATATCTGCAAGCGCTCTAAAGTCTACGAAGTACCAGCTCCTTGAAACGGTCGCCCGAAGGTCCTCCACCAGTTTGCTCAACCTCTGAACTCGCCGCTTAATAATTATAATGTAATTTCTTCTCTCATCCGCGTGCATTTAAATCTGAAGCTTACCACTCACACCTGAAGCATAATTCTTCTTTCTAATTCCACTCCTGCGCCAACGCACGACCACCATCATCAGGCAGTGTTTGATCTTGAATGAAAATCCTCCCCAAATAAAATCTAGAGCTGTTGTTCGTATAATATATAAAATAAAACGTGCCATTTCTTCCCCAGAAAAAGTATATAGATATGTAAAATCCCCCCCACCAGAAAAATTCGACAGCTCTTGTTTGCATGTAGATATATGAAGTTCCACGCCAGAACAAGTATTTGACAGCGAATCATTGAAGCACTGAAAATCCTAAAAGGAGGTCGGCAGAAGTAAAAGCATCGAAATGCTGCATTTTTCTCAAAAATTTAGGCAAGAAGACTAAAAAAGATAACTTTTGAAAGCGCATATATGTTTATCGGAAATTTTGGCGAAGAGACTAGAGTAATAAAAAAGGTCGTCAGAAATATTTCGGATGAAAGGGGTCGTCGGAGTCTGCCCGAGAGGTTGCCGAATGCTATAATTTGTGTCTCTTCATATTGCATGTAAATGACGGATTAAATGACGGATAAAATATAGTCGATAATCTATCTAAGGGGGTGGAATCCACCCCTTGGTATATCGGGTATAATTTTTGAACGGTATGGGTATCATCACAAATTTTACCTCAAAATGTGTGCAAATGAACCCTCTACAGTTACCTAAAATGTCAAAAGAATCCAAACGATACAAATGTCATTTGGGAAAACCTAGTTGAGTGGATACCACCAAACACACATGGTGGCCCGAGGGTTAAGATAGCGATCTAGAAAGGGTGTACGGTCTAGCCATCTAAGTATTCAGTAAGTTAGTAAGTTAGTCACTAATTTAAGTGATTGTTTAAGTGAGGTTTTATGGAGAGGAGCATATTTAAGTTGGGATATTTGCTGCCAATACATGTTTGACATTTCGTATAATAATAATAATAATAATAATAATAATAATAATAATAATAATAATAATAATAATAATAATAATAATAATAATAATAATAATAATAATAATTGCCCAGATTGACGCCAGAGGCAACCACGGCCTGTCCTGCTCTCTCGGCTTCGGTCGAATCGCTCGCCATAGCACCATCAATGACATCATACACCGCTCCCTTTCCAAAGCAGGGATACCATCCATAAAAGAACCGCCAGGACTACTACGCTCAGATGGCAGACGACCAGACGGTCTGTCCTTGATTCCATGGCGTGCGGGCCGCCATCTTGTGTGGGATGCAACTGTAATCGACACCCTTGCTCCTTCATATCTCCAGGCCACGGCAACGACGGCGGGGGCTGCAGCTGAGATTGCAGCGGTTAGGAAAAACACCAAATACGCCGATTTACTAAACACACACTTCTTTGTCCCCCTAGCCCTTGAGACCTTAGGTCCAATTTGTTCTGATGGCCTAAACTTTTTGTCGGATCTAGGCCGTATCCTAACTTTGTCCTCTGGTGAACTGAGAGAGACCTGCTTTTTGCTGCAACGTCTCTCTATGACCGTTCAGCGTTTCAACTCGGTGGCCTTTCGAGGAACTTTAGCTGAGCCGGTCCCAGAGGATATATAATATTAGTTATTGCTTCCCTATTTTATTGTACTTCCTGTTTTGATGTTGTTCGTTGAAAATATTAAAAGGGATAATATAATAATAATAATAATAATAATAATAATAATATCAATAATAATAATAATAATAATAATAATAATAATAATAATAATAATAATAATCTTCGTTTAATTTCAAACTGACACAACGCAGAATGATTAAAATTTATAGCTTGGCGGATGGTCACACGTTATTACAGAATTTGTGCAATATTACGATGAATATTAATGAGAGCTGACGCACGCATGCGATTCATGTATAGGCCTAGTTGGGCCTACCCTAATCGCCCCATCTTTTTCAAAATCAAAGTGCCTACAATGTTGCCTTTCGGACGGAAATTGCATAAAATAAAATGCAATTAGTGTCATGGTTTAGTGGAATAACACTTCACAATATTATCAGACGCATTTGCATGTCTGTCACATTCATGAATAGGCCTAATTTAGGTATTGGTATAAAAGAATGCATCAGTCGTCTGTAATTTTGGTCAATTTTGACCGCGAGACTACAGTCCGAGTTGACGAAGTCGATCGAGTCGTCGAGAGGTCGGGGAGTCGACAAAGTCGATCGAGTCAATCGTCGGCAGGGACAAGTCGATCGTAGCACACGATCGACTGGGGAGCATACAGAAATTTTGAGAGTGCCCATCAAGTCCTACTGCTGACCTAAGAATAGGTATAGGGGAAGAAAGCCCAACCAGCCTAGCGCTTGCCAATTACACTGCATGCAATGCGTTAGGCTTTGAGTGGGCAGGCTCTGTGCTGATTTTGTAAACGCCATCTGCCGATTGGAAGGCTCAGTAGACATTAGGGTGGGTTGTGGAAAGCGATCTCGCATCCGTAAGCTTTTCGTGCCAGAGGGTTGATCAGTATCCTAAACCCTCCCTTCAGCATTGTAGTCTAACTGTCAGTTTCAGAAACCGTTTTGGAATCTCGAAATTCCGTTAGAGGCCTCTGAAAAATTGATGCCACTAGACTCCAGCGATCTGTTACACTGGACCATGGTTGTATGAAACGTGACTTTGGCTTGTTTGATTAAAGTAAGTTTAACATTGTCACGCTTCAATGGCGGTACAGTATGCAATGTTATTGAAAGCAGTACAGGTCAGCGGGCCAAACTACCATAGTGCTGTTAAACTCGCATTGTTGTACTGGAATCCCACAAAACCTTCGACTCCCCACTGGTCGCAGAACTCAACGATCTATGGCTTGACTGGCTGCAGATAAGAGAATAGACTTTGCTTGTGTGATACTGGTGTCGTGCAGACAGTTAGCCAGCTACGTGATGATGGTGGTCAATGGTCATTGAAGGAATACTAAATCGCCAAACATTGCATTATTCATTGCAATTTTGGATAGTCGCAAATGCACTCAACCTTGCTATTCGTGCACTTCGTTCGTTTCTTCTTATCATACTGTAGCCTAATACTCAAGTGAGTACAACTCCGTCGAAATGAAATTATGTTTTCTCGCTAATTAGACCACTTGCTAATATAATTTATTCGCCTTCAAGTTCCAATGATTTTATTCATTATCCACTAAGCCTAGGTGTTTGAACCTTGGATTCTGATAATATGTAGACTTTAATTTGACATTAGGGACGGTGATTTGAATTTGTCTCTGTGACGTGGCTCTCTTGCGGTGCCGATAAATGACCCATATTTTCAATAGGTCTAGATTTTGCCAACACATGGACAAATTCCCGTGAAAATAGTGGTAGGGTGAGTACAGGGCGGGCCAGCATAAATGCACCGACTTTGTAGGTATATAACTCCGCCAATTTTTGGAATTTATTATTAATTTGGGTATCAAATAAAGATATTTCACTAATAGTATTCGCCTTGAAAACGTCTAATTGGTAAAATGTAATTTTAATTAGGGCCTAATAGCTCGGAACAATGCCTACCATAATTATTTTTGTTGACATTCCTGAGACAATAAATATGACGCCGTTAACAGACGATGATCGAGTTTTGATCCACATTTTGTGAACTGATAAAGAATTTAATTGGTACAAAAATATTATTAGAGAGAGCTGAAAGTCTCAGCTGAGAGAGCGCTGGTCGATAAACTGAGTAGTCATTATCGCGGCCTGGGTTCAAGCCTCGGGGCAAAAATTTATTTGAATTTTCTATTAGCTGCCAGTGGCGCTTTCTGTTGTGTTGTATGCCTCGGGTCTGTTGAAAATAAGATCGCCCCTTCCACTTCTGGCTTGGCCGTGTTAGGAGCGTTCCAGCAATTAGGCCATTACTGTTAAGCTACCGAGCCTGCCGTGCAGCCGACCTGCATGTCGTGCGAATCTGGCTCTATTTAGTATAACTTGTAGGCCTATCTGTAATCATTCTGCGTTCTGACAGATTGAATGTTAAAAGACGAAGATTATTATTATTATTACTATTATTATTATTATTATTATTTTTTTATTTTTTTTATTTTATTTTTTTTTTAGCGCCCGAGGTATATATGATCCCTCAGGCTAAAAACAATAAATACTAAAAACTGTGTTCTGGAGTTAACGATCATCGTCACCGGTCGATTGTGCCGTGTCGTATTATTAGTATTATTATTATTATTATTATTATTATTATTATTATTATTATTATTATTAATATTATTATTATTATTATTATTATTATAATTATTATTATTATTATTTTTTTATGTATATTTTTTAAAATATATTTATATTTATTATTACTATTATTATTATTATTATTATCATTATTATTATTATTATTATTATTATTATTATTATTATTATTATTATTATTATTATTATTATTATTATTATTATTATTATTATTATTGTAGAGACTTGGACTAATGCATTGCATGGACGCACTGTGTGTTGACAGCCTTAGGCCGCTTTATTGATTGTCCGCCTGCTTGTCTGCCTCCGTCCGCCTGTGCGCTGCATCCGCCTGTGCGCTGCATGCACTGACTCGCCGCTTATTGATTGTCCGCCTGCTTGTCTGCCTCCGTCCGCCTGTGCGCTGCATCCGCCTGTGCGCTGCATGCACTGACTCGCCGCTTATTGATTGTCCGCCTGCTTGTCCGCCTGCTTGTCCGCCTGCTTGTCTGCCTCCGTCCGCGCTCTGTCCGCTATAAAAAGGCAGGATTCCGCTGTTCGCCACCGACTTTCCTGTTGGCCACGAAGCTGACTAGAGAGCCTGGCACTTGACACACGGTAAAACGTGAGTTCAGGTGGTGAATGACTACAGACTTTCGGACGGCCTCGAAGCTGACTGATTGTCCGCCTCTCGACACACGGTAAAACGTGAGTCCGAGTGGTGCCTGACGACACGACGTTCGGGAAGCCGCAAGAGCTGACTGATCGATCGACTCTCGACACACGGTAAAACGTGAGTCCGAGAGGGGACTGACTACCAACTCCTGGTAAGGCCAACGAAGCTAACCAGAGAGGCTGGCACTTGATGCACGGTAAAACGTGGGTTGAGTGGTGACTGATTATGAGAGTGGGTGTCGCGGCCTCTATTGATCTTGTAGCAAGGCATCGGTCTAGAGGTTCCCTACTCTCATTAGAGGGGTTCGAACCCTCCGACGGCTGACAATTGACTGTGACGGTTACCTTCTCAGCCTCCGGCTGAAGACTATTGCTACGGTTACCTTCTCAGCCTCCGGCTGAAGACTATTGCTACGGTTACCTTCTCAGCCTCCGGCTGAAGACTATTGATACGGTTACCTTCTCAGCCTCCGGCTGAAGACTATTGCTACGGTTACCTTCTCAGCCTCCGGCTGAAGACTATTGTGACGGTGACTGACAGACGAGTAACTGACGATATTCGACTACTGTTGACGGGTAGGACAGTTGACCCCGACCGTGGGAGGGATCCCTGAGAACTATAGGGGTTGCTGCGGTCCACATTTGGCTCCATTTCTAGTATCGTTCTGTTCTGTTCTGTTTCGCTTGTACCTTAATCGCCTTGTGTTTGGAAACCAATAAACGTGTATTAAACCTTAACCTGGTTAGTCTTTAGTCTACCGCTAAAGCCGGACCCGGATATATTTTACGGGCTAGGGGTGGTGTTTTGGTCTCCTGGTGTAATTTGCCCAACCTAGTTCCGCTACATTATTATTAATATAATTGTCATGCTATTGTTATTGAAAGGCTACCCCTTTTCCAAAGCGGGCATGGAATTAACGAAAGAGCCCGTGAAGGCCACAGCGTTAAAGCGCTGAATAGCGATTGAAAGTCTTTGGAAGAGGAAGGACGTCTCCCTCAGATCGTCCGACGCCTGCGACAGGTGACGACCTAAATCAGTTAGCAAATCAATTCCTCTAGAATTGATGGGACCTAGCGTCTCCAGGGCCAGCGGAATGAAGTCATGTGTAGCAGTAATCGACGTATATTTGTGTTCCTTTCTACTATCTGCTAGTTCTGCTGCTGCTCCTGCAGTGACAGCCGTTGCCTGCAGATAGGAGGGCGCAAGGGTGTCGACCACAGTGGCATCCCATACGAGACAACGGCCCGCTTTCCAAGGAATAAGGGTGATGCCGTCCGGTCTCCTTCCGTCCGAACGTAGCATGCCCCGTGGTTCTTTGACCGCTGGAAAGCCGGCTCTGATGAGGCTCCGGTGGATGAGATCGTTAATGGCAGCGTGCCTGGCGACGCGACCAAAACCCAGAGCACAGGAGAGGCCGTGTGTCCCTCTAGCGGTGACCAGCGGTCCAGCGTACCACAAGCGCAAACGTGAGGTTGGCAAATGTTGGTTCCAAGACGAAGTCCAACTGCCACTCTGATGGCCTCATCACTGAGCCTGGGGCCGCAGGAAGTGATCGACAAACAATGTAGCCAGTCGCTGGCGTGCTTGAAGGTAACGGCTTTCAGGCGCGCCTGCTCGCTCTGCTCTGTGGTGGAGAGGTGCAGATCAGAAAGCTCTTTTTCAAGAATCGGGATGCCCCATTTTGCTTGTAAGCGCGAAGGACAGTAGGCTATTCCTCCAGCGACAATCCAGTTTTTGACAGCCAGAGCCTGTAATATGCAGATGAGCTTGGTCTATTTTTTTATATCCGAGGTATCTCAGATCCCTCGGGATTTCAAAAAATTAACCGGTGACGTAAAAAGTTGTATTCTGGAACCGCTAGAACTCATCAAGATCAGGATCAAGATATTATTATTATTATTGTTGTTATTATTATTATTATTATTATTATTATTATTATTATTATTATTATTATTATTATTATTATTATTATTATTATTATTATTATTATTATTATTATTATTATTATTAAAGGCGAAGGTTTGGTCCAAGTAGGCTATTCTCTCGGCAAACTGGGCGTGACCTATAGAGCCCCGCTTGTCAATCAGTCCAAGTGCACATAAAATCACAGTGCACCTGAAACCATTTACCACTGCTATAGGCCTACATGTAGATCGCTAGGCTATCTAAACTATTTCGAGGAATTGCAGTCAAGATATAGTATAGACCTCTGAGCGGGGTGCCTGTAATATGCAGATGAGCTTGGTCTACCTAGAGCTCATGGTTCTCTTTACCTTAGTTTATATGGCCTGTGTGTATGTGTGCGTGTGTGAGTTGGACATTTTCAAGGCTAATACTAGAGGGAAATATTTTTAATTTGACGTGTTAAGTATAAATAAATTCCACAAATTGAAGGAGTTATATGCCTGCAAAGTCATTGCATTTATGCTGGCTCACCCTGTACATGTATATAGGCAGACATACTGTAGTATAGGTACAATAACACATTGCATCGATGCAGTTCTACTTTATTGACAGATATAAGTGAATTAGAGCCATAAAGTCTCGCTGAAAAGAAGGTCTGAAAATAAGCAGACAGTTTTTATTCGTCTATGGCTTAATCATTTTCGCTAGAATTTTGTTCTTGGTCTTCTCAGAAATTTCCGTGACTGCCCACAGCGTTTCATTCAAAAGAAGGCGTTGCATTATGCCTTCTGCGAATGATCAATGCTGAAACATTGACTTTCAACGACCATCCCCTTGACGGAAACTTTGGCACATCCAGTAAATACTCGATCAACGAAACTTAGGTTGTAGAACTCGAGGCAAATATTATCATAATGATCGTAGTCACAGTCCTTCTCTATTCTATCAGACACTGAAAGCAAACAAGCATCGAGTAGACAATTAAACTACCACGACGCGATTATCTCTGCAACCGCCCTGTAATTCTCATCCCACTCCATTCAGATCAACGTTCAAGATTAAATTTCAGCATGCCTTTTATACTAGACTAAGTACGTTTGTGTGGGTGTGGTGCTTTGGTGCATTGAAGCCGGAAGGTTGCAGGTTCGAATCCACCTCAAGCCGCCTCGCAGGGAACACGAGCAAGTCTTTCACTCGCAATTGATAATGCGTTTCTGCGTGAAACTCCGATTCAGTGTAGTCGGGAGCGCCTCCGACTCCGAGTAGCATCTTTAAGGGGCGCTACTAAAGTGCTTATGCATACATACATTGCATATGTGCTGTATGACGAATCTGAGGCCTTTGATTAAGCAGTTTAATATAATATTCCTAATGTCAAAACTTCGACTGCTGCTTTTTACTACGAGAGCAATGCATCACACTATCACAACAAACCATGCCTCGTGTATATGCCTGAAAAACACGCCTTGTGAATATGCCTGAAAAATCACGCCTTGTGAATATGCCTGAAAAAAACACGCCTTGTGAATATGCCTGAAAAAACACACCTTGTGAATATGCCTGAAAAAACACACCTTGTGAATATGCCTGAAAAAACACGCCTTGTGAATATGCATGAAAACACGCCTTGTGATTAGCCCAGGGGTTCTCAAACTGTGGTACGCGTACCCCTGGGGGTACGCCAGGCGCCGGTAAGGGGTACGCGGAAAAATCCAAGAAATAAAATATTTTCTTTGAGTTTATGGACTTTATCCATTTTCCCTTGATTAGCAAGGATTTCTAAAGTTCCTACATATAACAGCATCGTCATTTATTTCTTTCACAACATATGATTAGACTCACTTGTTAAGCTTTGCCTAAATAGCGCATGCAACATATTTGTGCTTGGACCTTTCACTATAAATTTGAAACAAAATAATGTAGCCTATTGGCCAAAATAGTCGAAAGAACCAAAGCCAGAAATTCTCAGCGTATTACAGAGCTGAAATGTCCTAAGGATTATTTTCTGGACGAGTTTTTAAAATTTGTGATTCCTTTCAGCACGTATCATATAATTAGGCCTATATATCCGTTTGAAACTAGTTTTTAGGCTAAACTATTCTTGCTTTCAAGAATAAAATATGATCTAAATTTGCGTTTGAAATTGACGAAAACTAAAACAGGCAATTTTGTATTTAAAATCTGTGCTAGTCAAAACAAGCACACAGCAATATATAACGCTATAGGTTAGCTCTGCCTTAGAGGGATTATAGACCAAATTTCCTTTTTTGTTGGTAAGACTGCATGATTAAAACTATGCATATTTTAAATTTTGCTCCATGTATACGACTCTAATACATCATGCAATGATTAGAAGGACTTTTTGTTGTCACTGCAATGGGGACTTCGCATTGGCATTTTGCTTCTGATCTGACTTTGCTGGGGGGTAGGCCTACGCCATCGTTCTATTTTTTTACTTGGAGTACAATGAAAATAAAGTTTGAGAACCCCTGGATTAGCCTATGCATGAAAAACACGCGTTGTGATTATGCATGAAAAACACGCCTTGTGAATACGCCTGGAAAACACGCCTTTGTAGGCTATGTTTTCCATCTGGTGACCTCCATGTCCATTTTCGACAGTCCTTTTGCTTGAACATTGTATACATTACAGATCATCAGCTCATGTACAGCACTAGAAGTGCAAATAACGTACATTTTAATTTAAAATCGTTTACCACTAAAATTGTGTAATTTTACAAGTTACAACTGCATGTAGGTCTATTTCTTGATGCACTGAACTAGTGATATGCGCCAGGTACCGCGATCAAGCGAAACTTTGAGAAAGGTTGCGTCACTAGCAAAAGGCTGAAAACCACTAAGACTCACTGTAATATTCTCTGTGCATGATTTGCTTGATATTCCTCGCGTCAACATCGAAAAGCAATTTGTTAACCATTGGTATAAATGTTATGTGTAGGCAATCTAAATCAAATCAATCATAAAATCATCATTCGAAAATGGAAATTAAACGAATAAATGGGGTCTGTATCTTTCGTTAGATTGAGAATAAGGTGGCGAAATTTTACAAATGCTATTTTTTTCTATCAAAGGCTCATGCAACATTCGAAAACGAAACAGTAATCTTTCAATTGTTATAGTGACTTTTGAGACTCAAGCGTGGGGTACAAGACTATTCAAGTCAGATATGTTCTCCCCATGGTAGTCAAGGGGTTAGGGCAATGGTAGAACTCTGGAACGAAGAGGAAACGACCTGAAACGGATAGCATCTCATACAAAGCTCCAAAAGACGATAAATAGGGGTTTCCCAGCCAATTTCAATGTACGAAATGGTGGATGAACGCCATTGAACGGCATTATTACCTTATTGGTGTTTGGAACGGGTGACTGCAGGATTCATGGAAATCGCAGCGTGGCATGTTCATCGTTTGAAGAACTTGAGGCAAGTAGTTGGCCTACAGTGCGTGAGGTAGAAAGAGTTAGTAAAAACGATGCACGGGTGGCGATGTTTGTTATCCAGATGGTTGAGCTTTTACAGTGACCTATGCAATGTCATGAAGATTAGACGCAGGCTTGTGAAGTGCATAGATGCAGACACTTGTGTCCCATAGATTCTTGGTTGAGTGAAAAGAATGACAGTAATCAACTTCGGTGTGACAATAATTATTGAGGCTCGTTGCACTGTTCACCCCTCTCCCAACGGCTAAAGTAGAAGTGGTTTTACTGTCGAGTATTATTGCTCGAATCCGGCGGAGAACATGGGTCATAGATTCAAAGATTTTGAATTCAGTTAAATTTTTGTATGGTTTTAGCTGGACAGCAAACTGAGTAAATATTATTATTATTATTATTATTATTATTATTATTATTATTATTATTATTATTATTATTATTATTATTTTTTTTTTTTATTATTATACAACATTTATTTCCGTTTCAAACTGTGCAAACAAATGTGCAGATGTGCAAACGCCTGACAAACACAGTCACAATGTGCTAATTGTTTTCCACAACTAAAACTAAATTAAATGCATATTAGTGAGATCAGTCGTCCTCTACCCTGGTGTGTTGTGCAAATGTGCCCCTGAAGGCTATGGCATTAAATCTTTGGGTGCAAATAGACAAACGTTGAAATAAGTGCAAAGTCTCTCGAGGGTCTCACGCTACACTCTATTATTATTATTATTATTATTATACAGATTAGTTCGTTAAATCCGACAAATTATTTATATACTAGCTGGGGTACCCGGCGTTGCCCGGGAAATTTAGGATACGACCCGCTCCCTGTCACAACCTCACCACACCCAAGCCCATCTCACCCACCACCCCACAACACCCCACCACACTCCGACCTCCACCGGTACGCCACCGTGAAATTTGGGTTTTCAGAAAAATTATCCCCCAACTCCCACCCCTAATTCCCATACCCCAAACCCTCCCCACCCCTCCTCCAACCCCACCCCCACCCCAACCCTCACCCACTCCCAAACACCCCCTCACCCACCCTCACTCCACCACATCCCCACCCCCTCCCCACCCACCACACCCCGCCCACCACCCCACCCCCACCCGTCACCCCACCCCTCTCTAAACCACACCCCCACTTCCCCCACACCCCACCCACCCATCCCCCACCCCACTCTCCATCCCCTCTACCCCACCCACCCCACCCTATTCCCTCATCCCACATCCTCCACCACTCCCCCACACACTCCCACCCAACCCCACCCATCCCCTACCCCTCACCCGCCACCCCCGACCCCACCACACCACGCTACACTCTGACCTTCACAGGCACGCCACCCGTGAAATTTGTGTATTCGGGAAAATTCTCCCCACCACCATTCCCCACCCTCCATCCGACTCCACCCACCACACCACACCACATTCCGACCTCGACCGGTACGCTAGCTGGGGTACCCTGGGTTGCCCGGGAAATTAAGGATACGAACCGCTCCCGGCAACAACCACACCACACTCCACAGCATAACCCCCACCCCCGACCACACTCCACCACACTCCGACCTCCACCGGTACGCCACCCGCGAAATTAGGGTTTTCGGAAAACTTCTCCCACCCCACCCCAATCCCCATAACTCACACCTCTACCCACCTTCTCCCCAACCCCAACCCAACCCCCACCGTGGCCCCCCATGATGGTAGAGATTCGCCAACCACTCCACCGGTTGGCTCTGATGGCCCTCTGTCTAGGTACAAAGTTTCAGAGGAATTGCTGAAAAAAGTGGAACAAAATTTGGGGGCTTCGTCCCCCACCCTGCCCCTATGGTGGTCGAGAATCGCCAACCCCTCGTTGGAGTGTCTCATGCCGAGACCTACACAGTAGTGAAGGTTTGGAGTGAAAAGCTCAAAAACTGTGGAAATGCATCCCGGTCAAACAGACACACGGACAGACAGACAGAATCTTCTCTTTATTTAAATAGATATATTTTCCTATTTCTTTTCTCCATTTCTATAGCGCCCATTATGAAAATGCTCGCCAAATTCTACGAGTGAGTAGACAAAAATCAAGGTCCGGTACTTGCAGTTCTCGGAAGCGGTCGTGTCTGGTATTGGAATGTCCCGACATATGTGGCAGGTGAGGTTGGAGCATTCGAAACCTTTCTTCTCATCCATCGTATCTTCCATCATTTTCGGAGGTTCCATCAATTTCGGAGGTTCCCCGATCTCATCGTCTTTGTCCGAGTGCACCACTACCAGATGGTTTTCTACAAACACCATTGCAACCAATATATAGAACCGGTGAGAGGACACTGACCATACGTCGCTATATGCCGAGGCAAAGGAAAATGAAGACGCCATAATAATTATACTAATCAAGATAGCTTCCATTCTGCTAATTATTTCTACACAATGGTCTTACTTATTGGGTTCATGGTGGCAATGTTTGACTGAGTTCCCGATTCAGTGTACTGACTCAACGAGTTAGCGCGCACTTTCACTTGCATGCACTACTTTTCTCATTCACTTACACCCTCTCACTCTTACTCACTCAATAACTTTCTCATTTACTCGGATGGTTCCTCTCACTCTCACGTACATTCACCCTCCCGCTCTTACACACATCTCACTCTAGGGCACACTTTCACTTTCTCATTTTATTTACTCACTCACTCCCACTCTCACTCACTCAATTTGTCATTCGCTTAATCCCACTCTCACTCACATGTTGTTTCTCCCTGAACTCACCTGACGAATCGAGCGTGTCCAACATTAAAAAATCGTCATGATTCAATGCATCAGACATTTGAGGCAAGAAGACTGCGACCAAAATGCAGATAGACGCCTTTCCAAGAGTCATCTTCCGAAGTTTAGTTTCTCCTGCAAGTTCAAGCGCAGCCACATTCTTTAAATTAAAATATATAACAGCATAGGTTACACCCAGTGGCAAATAACCTAGCGAATTAAATTATGCAATAATAAATCATATTATATTCAATCAATCAAACATTTTTATTGCCATGAAGTAGCCTACATACATGTAATTATTTTATGTCAATTAAGCATGACTAATATTACACTCAGATAATATCTGAGTGTAATATTATTCATGCTTAATTGACATAAATATATTATAGACAAAGGGGAGCACCTGAAGGGATAAAATATCACTGTTAAAACACCAATTTCTAGTTAGTCACACAGAGGCAAACAGTATTTCTATTCTTCTGTAGTTAATTAGGTTACGAATGGTTATCATGAAATACAGCAATGAAGAAAGTTTTAAGTTTGTATAAATTTAACCCTACAGGTATGAGAGAAGGGCAAACAAGAACGGCAAGTTGCGGTACCCTCTGAATGAAAATGGCGAATAAGGTGACCATTTGAACCAAAGATGGAGCGGTAAGATTTAGATGTTCTGATATTGTGCGAGTGAAAATCTGTGTGAACATTCAGGTAATGGACGAAATCTGGGGTAACACTGAATGAGCAAATTGGTACATAAAACAGCAGATGCCGATATAGTTGACGATATAGACCCTGTTATAGCCTTACCAACCCTACCGAGTATCATCCATCCACTAGTAGAAATTATAAACTGTTCTTTTAAAACTGGTATATACCCACAATCTCTAAAATTAGCAAAGGTGGTTCCCATTTTTAAAAAAGGGCCAAGAGACGAAGTTTGCAACTATCGGCCCATATCTGTTCTACCTTTCTTCTCAAAGTTTTTTGAAAAGGCCATGCAGGACCGCCTCAATAAGTACATTGCTAAGACCAATATTCTTTTTACCTCTCAACATGGTTTTCAAGCTGGCCATTCAACATTCATGCCTCTAATAAATATGCAAGATAAAATTTCAGACGCAATGGATAAAAACCAATACTCTATAGGAATTTTTTATCGATTTGGCGAAAGCATTTGATACTATCGATCATGGCATACTGCTAAAAAAGCTATCCATCTATGGGATTCGAAACACCCAACTAAAATGGTTCGAAAGTTATTTGGAAAATAGAATGCAACTAGTTAGCTGTAATGATAGCAAGTCTCCTCTAAAAGCAATTAAATACGGTGTTCCTCAAGGCTCTATTCTAGGCCCGCTGCTGTTTATTTTGTACATTAACGACCTCCCGAATGTAGCCCCTAATCTTTATTTTTTATTGTTTGCAGACGATACTAATATTTTTAATTCTAATTCCTCAATCGAAACATTAATTAATCATACGAACTCCGATTTAGAAAACGTAGCAGAATGGTTTCGCGCAAACAAGTTAACCCTTAACTTAGATAAAACCAATTACATCATCTTTAGGTCCCATAAAAAATCACTTCCAGCAGCATGTCCAACCCTATGTATACTCGGAACCCCTATCACTCAAGTGCAATCTTCGAAATTTTTAGGAGTCTACGTCGACCAGCACTTGTCCTGGAAAGAACACATATCCAGCATCTCAACAAAAATAGCCAAAAACCTAGGCATTCTCTCTCGCATATCTAGAATCCTCTCACCACAGATCAGAACTTCACTCTACTATACACTCATACATCCATACTTATCTTACTGCAATATTGTATGGGCCTCTGCGTATAAGTCTAATCTTGCTAAACTCGTTGTCCTCCAAAAACGAGCTATAAGATTTGTGGCTAAAATCCCTTATGGAGCCCACACAAAAGCAGTATTCCTTGAATTGAAAATACTAAAGCCAGATCAGATAAGGCGATTGCAAATAGGGACATTTATGTACCGTTATATTCATAATCAATTACCGTTAACCTTTAGAGACTATTTTCAACTTAATACCAATGTTCAAGATCGTTGCTTGAGAAATGCTAACTTTTTTTGTACTCCATTTGCCCGTACTAATACTAAGCTTACATCTATTAAATGTATCGGGCCAAGAACCTGGAACAGTATTCCTCTTAATATCCGGTCCCTGCCATCTTTTCATCTATTCAAACGTGAGTTTTCTGTTTATATCCAACAAGGAGAATAAGTCCAATTTTGTGGGAAATGTGATCAGTTTAAAATGGGAGTGTGCACTCGTGTTTGTGTATGTTACTGACTATTTTCTCTAATTTACTTACTTTTCGTTTGTATATATATGTATATAATTATATTATATATATATGCATGTATACTAGTTAAGTTTTTGTGTTATTCATTTCAATTCGGCCGTATTTCTCATCTGTTTCTTCCAACGCTCTCAGGTGGCCCTGGCTAGCGGGATCTTCGGTCCCTTTTGGGTCTCCTGGGCATGCCAACATGTTTGCTACACTCTGTTATAATTATGAAATGTTACGAATATTATTGGTTGCCGAATAAAATGTTATGTTGTTATGTTATGTTATGTTATGCCTGATAAAAACAGTTCATTTGATTAAATTAAATTAAATTAGTAGTTTGGCTGTCTGATGAAAATGTTATTTTGCTTAAATTAAACTAATGTCAAGTAGTTTCATTTCAAGTATGAGATAAATGATTTATTCCAGCAATTATTCGGATTGCTCTTCTCTGCAACATAACTTAGTCTAGTTTTTAAGTCTAAAGATATGCTGCAGGTTAAAGCAAAGACTATGCTATAACTACGGATAGATTAATGAGTAGTAGGCAAACAAAGTGGTCCGAATGCAAGCGGGAAGCAAGAATTGTATAGTTTGTCCGTTGAAATTCGGATATGGTCATTCCACGCTAAATGATAATCAGTAATTACACCAAGGAAGTATAATAAGTAGTAACAGTAATAGCTGAAATAGTAGTAGTTGAAATAGCAGCAGCAGTGGCATTAGCAGTATTAGTTGAAGTTTTACTGGCATGGGCGGAGTTTATCAGGGGTTAGGGGGTTAAGCCCCCCCAGAGGCCCACAGTCATGTTTATACCGTATAAATAGTCTATTTTTCGGGCTTAGCCCCCGCCCAAGCAATACCAACCAATGACTGAAAAAAGGTCATCATCTTTCGGCCGAGAAATACATAGTGATCTAAATGAGATTTGAACTTGACGACTAAAAAAGGTCATTAACTCTTTCGACCGAGAAATACATAGTGATTTTCATGAGATTTGAACTTGACGACTAAAAAAGGTCATTAACTCTTTCGGCTGGGAAATACATAGTGATTTTCATGAGATTTGAACTTTTCTAAAGAAAAAAGTCATCAACTTTTTCCGGCCGAAACGAAAAAAAAATTTCGGCGCCGCGCCTTCTGGACCAAGTTTTTAGCCCCCCCCACCCAAAAAAACCGAAACCAAACTCCGCCCATGTTTACTGGCAAGAGCGATATTGGCCACCTTAATAATAATAATGCCATCAACGATAATCAGAAGAATCATCTCCCAAATGCGCTAACCGGTGTATGTTTCAAGACGAATCTGCTGCTGTATCTGTCGATTCTTCTTAGGAATGCTCGTCTCTCTGTCAAACGACCAAAGTTTCAGTTGTAATGGCAACTCCCTCGCATATGGGGTCTTATGAACCATTTCATTCGGTTTGTGATTGATTGAATTACTACGTAGTCTAATCTTAACGTTCTTGTACTTGAGTTCAATTATACACCTGCAGCATGGAAGCTATCTATAGTCGCGTTAATCAAAGCAAAACAAGTTTCAAATTCGGATTACAAAGGAATGCAATTGCCCTGACGGATGAGTAAGAGCACCGTATGTAGGTCCTACACGCCATTTTGAATGGGCTTTTTCAGATAAGACAACGCTATCAGCTATTGAAGTCTTACTTTGTACTGGTTAACGCACAGATAACATGTATCCTGCATAGCAGAGTCGTTTTTCTTGTGATTACAGAAAGATCCGATAACTGATATCGGTTCGCGCTGTTAGTTGAAAGAGATTATTAGTCTTAGGTTTAGATTTGAATCATATCAGTGATATGAAAGAATGAACTGAATTGAGGAACGAAATACAAAGCACGTAGAAGCTTTAGAGAGAATTGTGTAGTCTATATTTGAGATCGAGGTTTCATGTCGGGATCCAGCACCAAATTATTCTCGATTCACTTTCCGCTATACGAAATTGGTCTTTAGCTTCTTTGTGAATTTATCAAAACACTCCCTTTGAATGACCATAATAAGCAGATATTTTATTAATTAATTCATTAGTTCATTATATGGACTTATATAGCGCTCCTTCAAGAAATCTACTCAGCGAAAGAAAAAAGACTCGAGAGATTCACGACACAAAGTTTGACTGGTCAGATGTATTAAAATCATAGTTGTAAAAAACGTTTTTTTCGTTTTTTATTCTCTCCCAAAAAACCTCGTTTTTTTCGTTTTTTATTTTTCCCATCGTTTTTTATCGTTTTTTATTTTTTCTTTAACTTTATTTATTCATTTACTTTCTGTTATTATTCTCCTTAATTTTAATTTTTTCTGATATTCCTTATGTTTTCCGCCAACTCTCAATGATTCAGCTAACTAAAGTCATTATTTCATCGTTTAACATCATCATTTAAGAGATTGCCTGCGTGAAGTAGGTTCCTAATCAATTTTTTCAAGGTTAAAATGCGGTTTTAGATGTAGCAAAGTCAAATTATTTACCGTTTCCGTTTTTTATCGTTTTTTTGTCGTTTTTTATTTTTTCGAAAAAAACGACGTTTTTTACCGTTTTTTATTCCGTTTCCATCGTTTTTTACATCTATGATTAAAATTAAATGAAGCTTTTGAAGGAATTTCATACTCCAGATTGACGACCCTACAACCGAGCATGGGCGGAGTTTGGTTTCCGTTCTTGGAGGGGCTAAAGCCTTCTTGGGGGGCCTAAGCCCGGGAAAAGATGCCATTTACACGGCGAAAAAGATGAATCTGGGTCTCCTTGGGGGGCTTAGACCCCCCTAGCCCCTGATAAACTCCGCCCATGCAACCGAGAAAGCTCGGCGTTTATATATACATGTAGGCCTATCCTGTATACAATTATACAGAGTAAAATATGTAAGCTTAGGCCTATATATTATATTTTTATTTTAGCCCGCTATCCAACCACCATTATCTAGTCGTTCACCAGTAGGCTATATCTATTTTTATCTTTGTCTCACTAGTCTCAATGCCTCTGATATTCTGAGACCGTACCTTATTCTACGCTGCAACAACTCGTCTGAACTCTGAACAACCTCCGCCAGTTTACTTATCCTTCAATCACTTATGTCAGTTTTAGCCTACTTCTTCCCCGCTTGCACTCCGCTCTGCCTCTTTCCCCTCAAAACCAAAACCGAACTCTACAAACCATCCTATCCTGATTCAACTCTTGCGACATCGTCACCGATTACCACTGTAGCGCCTTGCTGTCTCGACTCTGACCCCTCCCCGGGTTTTGATCTGGCACTGGAATGGACAGAGAAAGTCGGCCATTACGGACTTAATTGGAGATATCTCCGGGAATGAGCTGGCCAACCTCCGAGGCTTTGTCGGCGCTGAGAAATTTTCGAAGATTCACATAACAATACAATCTCAGATCGTCTTCAGATTATAATTAGTTACGAAGGCTACATGTATAGCTCGGTTATCGCAAAAATACATAAATTCTTTCTTTTGTGGTCTGGTGTTTTTTTCCAGAGTTCAGAGTGATATCTGCGCAACTGATAATGCTGCCTTCCAATGAATGCGACAAGTTCAAAGTTATATTATGAAAATTTTATCTGAATGCCGATCATGTCGCTTATCTCAGATCGAACTCTAAAACGATGCATCAGTCGGTAAAACAATGCGCAGTAAGCAGCACATCACCGTTTGGGCGCACTCACACTCACGCACGTGCACGCGTGCACGCACACACGCACATACATACACGCACACACATGGGCCGCACAAATGAACACACACGCACGCACACCCATATGCACGCGCGCGCAACACACACGCAGCTCTGGCTATTACGGACTTGATTTGATATAGCGCCGGTGAATAAGCTGGTCTCCCTGACGTGGCTTTTGTGGGCGCTGAGAAATTCTCGAAGATTTACATTACATTACATTACACGCCCACATGCACACACACACACACATGCAGAGTTTCACACGCATACACACAGGTGGAGCCATCCAACGGACTCCGTCACAGATGGCATAGAGCCATAGATGACAGAGGGATGTTCAGAATCCCTGGACCAAGTTGCGTGTATACTGTACAGAGTAGTCTGAGAGCGACCACAGGTGACAGAGTTCGCAATCACGATGACGATGTCAACGAGAAGAGTCCGTCACAAGCAGAAGATGACGCACGAAGTAGGTTTACAAGGAGTAGGCTTATGTGGTAGAGACATTTGCAGTGAGTCGGTTCATTGATTGAATCGCCTCCAGTGACCAACGGACGAAGAGACTCCAATGGCCCACTTCGGCCGTCCACTGCTAACATCCGACTTATGGTTACCTACACACCTATACAGTCCGCATTGAATCTGACTAGATAGTACATGATTGTGGGCATTGTGGGCTACGTCATCGAGGGGTGCAGGCACGTACATGTAGGCCAAGACGCATGGGCGGAGTTTGGTGTCCGTTCTTGGAGGGGCTAAAGCCTTCTTGGGGGGCTAAACCCGGGAAAAGATACCATTTACACGGTAAAAAATGAATCGGGCTCTTCTTGGGGGGCTTAGCCCCCTAGCCCCTAATAAACTCCGCCCATGCCAAGACGACTCGCGAGCAAAATAACCCGAAAAGAACAGAATCCTTGTCAAAATAAACGAATTAGTTCGGAGCGCAAACTTATCACCAGACACTCCAACATAATATTCTTCTGCTGGAAATGAGATGTGGACGTGACCAGATCATCTTGCGCCGGTGTGTGACTGAAGCTAATTCGGTTCAATTGTCACAATAATTGGTCAATAATTATCTTGCAATTCATGTAGGCCTACATAGTATTATGAATTTATGATCCCTAAATAGAAGTACATGTGGTATATAATTGTCCCACGTTAATACACGTTTTGGAGTGCATTATTTGTAGGCTTCTGCCCCCCGTGATTAAACTAGTGCATTGGGTTTTGCCTTGAAGTAGTCCTTTATACCATTAATTGAAGTTCCTAGCTCTGTTCAGACTGATTATAAGGATGAGAAGAAAATTAAAACTAATCAATGTCAACATCTCTAACTCCGTATGGCATCAATCACCATTTATCACATGACAACCGCGCCTCAATTAATCAATCGAAAACTAATTTATTGGTCTTACTATGCATTAGACTCGGTCCACATAACAGCCGGAAGTCTAACGCAAAGTTGCACGCACAAACACCTTGGCCTTGTGATACTGGAGAATATGGCGAGCACTAAGAGTTGGTGGTATGTGCAATCCTAGAGATACCTAAATACTTACTGCCGTCATTTTAAAGAACGCACTGGTATTCGTGGTTCAATTTTTGGGGGGTACATTCAGGAAATCTAAAAAGATAACTATAAAAGCACATGCTTGAACACAATGACTGGCCTCATAGAGCTGGAGACCAATGGTAGGCCTAGGCCTATTTGATTTATAATATGACATTTGTATATTTTGTGTAAAAGAAATCAGGCTGACAAACTGCAACACAGTTGCAATAGGAAGGGAAATGCAATTAGTAGGCCTAAAAATTGTGTATTAATTAGTTATTGCTCGGAAGTTATTAGGCCTATTTAGCAATGATGCTACTTGGTCGTTGCCCAAAAGCTCCTATGGGTTGAGATCCTGTAGGAACTTTATATGAACACAATAATTGAATGATTGTAGCGCTCCCTGGAGGTTCTTACAAATAATTAATCCTGTGGACAATGTCCTGATGACGGTACGCCACAGGTCCTTACACACCCGCGCGACAGAAGTTTATAATCAGAGTTGAGTTGCTTCGTCATACAGGTATCTTAAAACATTGCAAGGCATTACATTATGCGGAACCCCATCTCTTTAATTCCGCATTCGGGTAGCAGACAACAACCGAGTCGAGTGGTATGCTACAAGTTCCACGGTCCTCTACGAGGTTTGGTGACTGTTCCTACTTTGTGTCGGAACCCACTGCATGCGCCAGTCTTCACCACCAAGTCAATAACGTCACATCTCTGGAAGTCAGGAAGTACTTACATCAAAACTCAACATGCATCTGATTAAAAACTTCATTATATAACTGTGAAAAACTTGTTCAACTCATGTAGGATACAGCGCCCTTTCCTGTGACCTTGACTGAGCTACGGCGCTATATAAATCGTCTTATTATTATAACTTTCGCAGCTAATTGAGCCAAAGAGTTTTCATAGGATCTGACAGAAAGTTAATATCAGCAATCTCCAGAGAGAGAATTTTCCAGTTGATCAAAATACTAATTGTCAGGACAATAATTGTCTCTTTACAACTTCATACATGATTGGAAGACATCAAGGACTAATGTTAATCTGTAGTAATATGAATAATAATTGCCGATTAACATCACGTGTCCAATTAAGGATAATTACGCATACCTTGAACTTTTAATTAATGAAGGAACAAATCATATGAGATTTGCTTGAATTAGAGTTAGGGTAAGAGGAGAGGACGATAATGGACAACTGTGGGTAGAGACATAACGACCGCAAGTTTAGGATCTATCCAAAGCATTGCCAACAAGACTGTCACTCTAGCGATGAAGTTGTACTTAGGTCGACTTTAACAGAAGTTATCGTGTGGTCACAGTGGCACATAAAAGCCATTCAATTACCTGAACAAGGACACAGCCTACGCCGTCCATAATATCGTGTAACTTCCTTTACCGAGAATAAGCTGTCGCCGGGCTCGATGTGCTTGTACAACATGTTTAGTGGTTCCATAGAGGATGCTACATTGCTACAATGTGCAAAGCTAACAGGAACTTGTGTTATTTTGTTCTTGAATTTTTAATTAACAAGCTACTGATTAACTTTAATTAGTTAGGATCGTAGTGAGTGTCTAATGGCTATAAATTGTGTTTGTCGCCAGTGACTTTAGAGAGGTCTTCACTGCGACCGCAAGAGGTTCCACTTGCTTTCCAGACTGAATCCAGCCAAGAGTAACGGCTTCGTGAGTATCAATGCATCAGTTGCTATTCGCCAGCCATAGTTTTAATGCGGTCTAGCACTGTTGACACTTCTTAGAAGTGACTGGGAAACAAATGCAGGTCTTCCTGAAAGTGTTACACTGGTTTTCGTAAAAAAATTGTCTCACAGAAATGACTTAGCAAAATATGACATAAATAAATGATATCATTCAGTATGAATTGATTGTATTTTGAGTTGAACTTGCGTTACTTATTGTGACCGTATCATAGCAGGATGTTCTACATGTACATAAGGCATTTCATCCAATGTCATAGAGTAGCCTAGCCTAGTAGAAAAACTAATGATGTAAGTAAGTAATAATAAGTTAAACCCAATTTATCTATTGCGATCGATAACAATGTAAACTTTATCCTGCAATTCAGAAAACATTGCTAAGTTTGCTAGTCCTCTGTGATCCGTTTCAGCATTGTAGAAATCTTGTGATCATATGATCATCATCATGCTAATCATCGTCATAATCATCGTCGTTATCATTATGATGACATGGCCGAGAAGGTGATTATTTGTGTACCGCACATGTGGCAATAGTGTTCTCGAACATTATCTTACGCTGAGGCGTAGGGCCTAAGTTAAAATGAGCCGCGATATCTGCAATCAATTACCATTGAGTTCTATGTGAAGTTATACACCATGTTCCAAATGAAGTCAGTTTGTTCTTACGTGTTTTACTTTCCGTCTACAGTGTCTCCTATAACTACGATGTCTGTGCTGAAGAATCTCTCGATGACCAGCGGAGTCTTCTTCGTCGTCGTCTTCGTTCTGAGTCTCGTCTCAGCACAGAATGATCTTGAACTTTCATCTCGTAAGTCAACCATCAGATCGTTTTTATCTATGTACGATAGGTCTATTATAATATAGTAACAGTTGTCGTCGTTATCGTTATTTATATTATTACCGTCATCATAATATTATTATCTATGTCTTAAAATAACCGACAAACTCATTTGCAGACTAACGAAAATCATCGTTTTCAACAGTAGGCAACGCAGTCATTCAATACATTCAATACACCTAGCTTCTCAGTTTATTATTATTATTATTATTATTATTATTATTATTATTATTATTATTATTATTATTATTATTATTCTCATCATCATCATCATCATCATCATCATCATCATCATCATCATCATCATCATCATTGTTATTATTATTGTCATAGTTATTATTATTATTATTATTATTATTATTATTATTACTATTATTGTTATTATTATTATTACTATTACTATTATTACTACTACTACTACTACTACTACTACTACTACTACTACTACTACTACTACTACTACTACCGCTACCGCTACCGCTACTGCTACTGCTACTGCTACTGCTACTGCTACTACTACTACTACTACTACTATTACTACTATTACTACTACTACATCTAACATTAGCAGCAACGAACGAGCAGTAGCCTATTATGACTAAAATAGTTTTCCCCCTTTATTATTCACCAGTATTTATGTGCAGATCTCGGTAAATTCATCCGTCATTTTATTTTTCAATTATTTATTTTCATAAATTTTTTGTCGTTTATCTTCAATTATATATTTTTTAAATTCATTTATTTGGGCATTTATTTATGTATTTATGTATGTATTTCTCTATTACACCTTCATTTCCTAATAATTGCAGTCTATGTCTAATGTCGTTGTGTTTAGAGAACGATTTGGAGTCGATGGAGGAAATTCAGGAACTGCTCCAAAACGTACAACTTATCTTCGAGACGAAGATAGCGAGCAAAGTGCGAGAGGGGAAGATAGGCCTACTGGAAGATGAGGAGGAGGAGATAGATGGGAATGATGTCGAAGTGGATGCCAATGGATGCAACTGTAGAGGACTGAAATGTTCCTGCTGCCAACACATCCGCATCAAAGTCTTCAAAGTCAAAGACAACTGTGAGTGAATAAAATTATTATGGAACAAGCTGACAGAATCTGAATTTGTAGATTTTTACACTGGCGGTTGAGATTGCGCTGATAGATAACACTGACCCATATCTAATTTCGCTTAGCTAACACGGAGTCATAACTAATTTATTGTGACAAGTAGACAACACATAGCCAGAGTCTATCTAATCTCCTTTTAGATAGCACGTAGCCACATCTAATTTAACTTTAGCTGAACAACGTACAAAGTAGGTCTATCAGTAAATAAGTATGTCCTTTATTGAACCGCCGGCAAACGCAAAATTATAAGAACAATCTAATCGAGTACAATAAGAAGAAATAGTGAAAACCATCGGTCAGTAATTTCTCGTCTACGACTGAGCAACGACATCTCGGTTAACTGCAAAATTGAGAAACATTTTTTCAGTGTCGGCGTTTCCTGTCTTTTCAACTCATCTTATTGATAAGCTAAGAGGTCAATCAGTTGAAATTTATATCGCGCCCTTTCATATCTCAACTCAGAGGCGTTGATCGAGTTGTTTGGAGGCGCTCTGGTGTTTGACCCGGAAAACAGCCATTGCTGAACTTTGCAACGGTGACATTGAGCACTCAGCAGGTCAGTTCACAAAGTAGGCCAACTCTCAATAAACAAACACTGAGGATAATGATTCACTAAAGTGAGTTCCGTGTTGCCACAGGTTGCCTCAGCGTGACCTATCTCCCTCGCAACTACGGAATTCTGGTCTCTCTGACGATCGGTCGTCGGTCGATCTTCTCAAAGGAAGTCTCAGGTAAAATTATTGTCTGAAGCTTCACAACGCTGTTACGCTGTACCAGTGTTTACCAAGATAAAATATGCTGCTCACTCATACGGAGAAATTTTGTCAGCTTATACTATGATATGATGTGATATGATATGATGCGACAGTTATGATAGGATGTAGAAATACAGTAGTATGATTTAATGTGATATTAAACGCTATTATTTAATAGGCTATAATATAATCAGATCTTAACGTGTAGCCTACAATCATATCAATTACTCTCGTTTTCGTCATTAATTAGTATTTGCAATCTTTTGATTCGATTATAGTATTACATTTGTTAAAACGTGCATGGGTTCGTTTTAAGCATTTACATATGATTGAAGGACCTACCTACGGTCCCCCCAGAGGGGAGTCCCTCTGGATAAACATTGGACCCGTGATATCCGTGTCGCTTCACCCAATCAGCCACAGCGCCCCGAAAAATGGACACAACGTCATGATCATTCAGAACTTCATAAAACATTGTAGTTAATGCTATTAATTTTAGCCAGAAATCCGCCACCAATTTGCGTCGGGGTTCCCTTCTGGAGGAAAGGTGCATCCGTTTGTATCCAGTTCTACAACATGAACGTCGCTAAAAAGTCTGTGAGTGGATGTTCGAGGTTCCGGGCGACCCTGCTCTACGTCACAGTTGCAAAGTTCAACCTCGGCTGTTTCCGCATCAACTACCTTAAGAACTCCACTCAGGAAGTCGGTCAAGTGGAACTTCCGTACGTCGATGGGCCTCAAGGACCGGCGGACGGACCTGAACCAATCTACCTTGGTGAAGAGAGGATGGTGGAAATCCAGCCTGCTGACTATAAGAAGAATGAAGCAAAAGAAGATTGTGCTCACTAGAGTCTTTCATTTTCTCAACTTAGATTTTTAAATATGCATTAATAAGCGCAGAGCTTTCCAAACTTTTTGGACCAGTAACCCCTTATTGTTTCTTGTCATAGCTCACGGACCCAAGCAGTCAGGGCTGTTTTTAAGGAATTTTTAGAACTGCACAAGCACAACTCCTTCTTTCCTTTCCCATCCTCCATGGTAGGCTAAATTACTTGCAATCGGGTGAAGATTACCTTTTTGCTAGTTTTATTTGCACAAAACGTGTGACAGAAGTGCTTCTACAGCTGCACAAATCCATTTATATCTGCACATTTTGTGTACAACGGCACGTTAAAAAAGGCCCTGCAAGCAGTTAATATGTAGAATTTATTGCTTAAAGTTTAGCACAACGAAACATTTTCAAGCCGCTCTCGCGGACCTCTGCTATGTTTCCGTCGTGGATCTCTATCGTCCGCGGACAAAAGTTTGGAGACCTCTGAATTAGTTCTCGTTATTAGAAGTGGCAGATCTAAAGATTGGATTATTATCAGGACTCGGCTTACGTTTCGTGTGTGTAGAAAAATCAAGTATTCTATTATAGCCTAAATGTAAATCTTCGAGAATTTCTCAACGCCCACAAAAGTCACGTCAGGGAGCCCCGCTTATTCACCGGCGCTAAATGGTCAATTGAACTGGCACTCTTATCTATCGTTGCTTTATAATTGAAAATATATCTGTAGTATAATTAACTTGTGTATTGGCGGATTTCAGTCATAAGAAATTTTTCACACAGTGTGTTTCGGCTTCAATAATTATGGGTGTAGATCGTCGTCTGTCATTGTCTTATCTTACAAAAGATATAAGAACAGGATATATATTGTGGGGAGTCTATTATAATATAGTAGGCTAAAACTGCATCAGTCAGCCTTCGTATTATTCGCAGCAAAACCAAGTATTAACACAATAATTATAGTCTATCTTCAAATTTCTTACATGCTTCAAAATAAATGGGCAGGAATTGTAATTCAAGCAACCCAACACAGCTGAAGTGTGGCGAAATGCAGAACATTTAGGTTACATATAATTATGACTAGCTATTACGCATGTAAGCCTATTGAGCACACCCTTATGCATCGTGAAGACCAAGCACTATGAACCTCATCTCAGACAAATGGGTATAATATTAATTCTGACTGTAATGGATGCTTTCACTAAGTGAAGGCTGCACCCATGGCCAAAAGGGAGGCAGCGGCAGTAGATTCAGCCCTCGTGGAATTTTTTTATAGTGCACCCTTACAAATTGTTTGATCGGGAACATCGGCAGTATCAATTTGGAGGACCATTATTTTGTGAAGGGGTTGGATGGCAAGATGGTATCCGAGAACCGTCGCTAGAATGAAGAACCCATATATGTAGCCGGTTGTTGTTTTGCTCGCCGTTGAAATCACGGAAACAGAACTCGGTCATGTGACATCATAACATCGTGAGGTGTTAGTCCTACATTGTACCCCAACGCCAGCATCGGGACAACTTCGCAACAATCGTTTACGTCGGAAAGTCAGGGCAGGTTATTCTCATCTCATACAGGTGTAAATCTATGTAAAATGGATGACTGAAGTCTAAGGGAAGTGAAATACTTGTAACGAATCGTAATAAATCTAATGAATCCTAATAAATCTGACCAACAGAACAAGTGAGCTCAAATCCAAATCAAATCTTCCTTTATTGCATCAAAAATAAAATAATAACAACAAAACCATTAGGTATAAAGCAAGCCTACTCTACCATACAAAGGGAGGTTCGGAAGCGAAAACATTCCTTAGAGATAACCACTCTGATACATCAATTTCACAAGGAATCGAACAAAAGTGGATAACACAAGATTAATGAGAGACTAAAACAGTTTAATGATGAACCTCATGGCTCGTTCTACTTAAAGAATCAACTAGAAACGGAGTCAACTCAAATTTACAGACATGAGACGAGATAATTATTCTCAACCACGAACTTAACTATCATCTAAGCTACAATCTATATACAAAGTACAAAAAACAGTAAGGCAACCTAATTTTATACCAAAAATCTGCAAGACTTAGCCTAGCTATTAGCGAGGCGTAATACAGTTGATAATTTAGTCCATGTCTGATATCGCAGCACTGGATAGCAAAACATCGTGTATTAGAATGACCTGCGAGATGCATATAATTTGTATGGTGTGAAGTTTCGAGTAGAGCAGGGTTAGATGAGAACCTCAGAATGAATTTGAGTACTTCAGTATGAATGCCTCTGCCCATTGTCCCCGCGACAGTGCAAGTGCTGTGTAAACGGGTGTGACAGAATTTTATGATTCTATAAAAAGAAGACTTTTTGAAAACCCTCGTCACTGATGTCTGATGGTTTACTCAACTTCTGCATGCATAAGAAATCATTGATGCAATGCTGAAGAAAAGATGCAGCTAGAGTATCGGCATGCTCTTCTGACCTAAATCTGAAAGTTGATTACCAGGATACGACGGAAATGACGGCTATTAAATATGCGTTCTCAAAATGTTGAGTTTAAGAAATTCGAAAATGAATCGTATAGCCACAGTGTTGTCATTGAATCTTAAGTTAGCGTCTGATAAATTTCCAAATATGCACAATTCCGCCCATATCGTTAAAGATCTGCTTTTCCATTGAGTCGTAGAACAATATATCACCTTCAAACGATGTTGGGCTTCTTTGACTCGGTTTGAAGGATTTCGCCTCAGATGGGAAAAAGATTATGTCATTTACTTGATAGTCTTGAAAAAAAATTTCATCGTTTTCCGTATCCAGAAACAATCGTGCATGCAGCGGCCTTTCCACCATTCCTTTGCATTGTTGGATACGCCCATGTGTGTCTCGGAAATTTAATATCTTTCTAGAAGTCTCTTCTGAGTCGTCGCTGATGTCGACAATAAGATCAGTTAAGTTCCATTTCTCAGTAGGGCAGTCATGTATGTATACGTTACCACTGAACACGTCCGCCGCGAAAGCGCTACAACTATCTTTAACGTAAGCTGCAAAAATGCCATAACTGCCTCTAACGTAAAACACTCGCGCATCGATGAAGTCCGATATATCTTTGAGCTTAAATTCACTTATAATTTGCCCATCATTGCTAAGGGAACTTACACACGTGCCACGGGTCTCTTTCGATGTGTGACTGACGATGAATTCTCCATTAGGTTTCTGAATCACATCAAATGGATAACTGAAGTCTCTGGGAATTGAAATACTTCTAATGAGTCTCGCGTCTTGATCGTAAATTTCTATATGTGGCCCGTCCTCCAGGTCCCTCAACACCAGTAGACGATTGTCATTGGCGACAGATAAAATTGCCCAATATCCTACTCCTGACAACCATTTGTCAACTTTATTCTTAACCGTGTCTATCTTCCATATGAATTCGGAATACCGGTCGTGAACGTATAAAAAGCTCGTGTTCTCAATGAACACCATGTATCTGGGATATCCAATCCACTCTACAATTATATTTATCATTAGAAGATCATAAGGTATTGAATTCTCGTGAGCGAATAAGAGTGTCACATCGGCATGATTTTTTTGTGGTAGAGTACGTAGATAAGATCCTTTGCGATGACGACATCAAGAACTTCGCGAAAGTCAGACTGATCGAACTTCCAGACCAAAGTGATTGTGTCTTCTGCAACGAAAAGCATAGAACATGATGTCATTTGAAATGCTCTAAGAACTAAAGTCGTCGGAGCAGACAGCGCCTGCGACTCTGATTGGAATCCTTGGTAGACCCGTGAATTCTTAGCACGTGCAACGACATTTTGATAGCAGTTTTTAGTTATGCATCAGCCGTATTTTGGTGTACAAGCAGTAGCAAAACTGCGAAATTTCTAAAAGGCGTCTACATTCAAGACTTCAAAATAATACGAAAATGTTCATGTCACATGACCTACGGCCAGAGGGAAACCTGCAATGCGGAGCTATAGAGAAACTGTTCTAAGCAGCGAAACATGACCGATTTGGCAATCAACTAGGCTAATACTAGGAGGCCCTACTCATGAGGCAAGCAATTGTTTGTTCTGATGGAAATGCAATTTCATGACTATTAGTCGTCTTGTGCGCATTTATTCATTCTTAGCCATAGACCGTGTCAGAGGCATAGACCATGAATCTAAACTAGGGCTGCCAACCGTCCCGGATTCGCCGGGACAGTCCCGGAATCGACCCTTTGCGTCCCGTGTCCTGGATTGATCCCAAATTGTCCCGAAATTTATTGTGGATATCCGTTGAACTAAATGTTCTTATTTTAGAGCACTTGACTCGTCATGTTAAACAATGAAATTTGCATTCCGCGCTCTGTCATAAGATCAGACGTTGTTGGCTCAAAGACGGATATTTTGGATGGCGCTGGGTTGAAGTCTTCAGAACTTTACTACCCTCTCACCAAGCTTAATGTGCGTGTGCTAGGTGCTATTGCTGCCCGTTCCCAATAATATTTGCGACAGAGTGTTATAGTTTTATGAATGGCCTGCAGTGGTCTGACAATAGCAACTGCCAAATAGGGACCTACAAGTTAAAGCCAAGCCTTGCTTATCCGTTGCAGTCCCGATAAATGACAGTCAGCAATCCGCGTGTGTAGCCCATATAGGCATATAGCCTATAAGTCACATATTATACATGTACGCATAGCCTGTGATCTCCGTTGTTGCCTGGTTTCTCAGTTCCTAAGTTAAGGGAGGGTGGGAGGAAGGGAGGGTGTGAGGGAGGTAGGGGTGGTGAGAGTGTGGGATGTAGGGAGGGAGGGTGGGAGGGAGGGTAGGAGTGAGAGAGGGAGGGTGGGATGGTGGGAGGGTGGGAGGGTAGGAGAGTGGGAGGGAGGGTGGGTGGGATGGTGAATGGGAGGGAGAATGAAAGGGTGGGACGGAAGGAGGGTGAGAGGGAGGGAGGGTGGTATGGTGGGAGGAAAGGTGGGACGGTGGAAGGTAAGTAGGATGGAAGGTGGGATGGAGGGTTTGAGGGAGGGAGGGTGGGAGAGTGGGACGGATGAAAGGAAGGAGGTATAGGGATTGGCAGGAACGGCCCGAATCCTAAAATTCCCGCGGGGCAACGCCGAGTACCCCAGCTAGTTACTTATAATAGAACAACATTATGCAGACCCTTCGTTTTACTGTAATTCCATATATTATTAGACTAGTTCGGGCGCCCGGTGTTGCCCGGAAAATTTAGGACTCGACCCTCTCCGGCCACAACCCCACCATACCCAAAACACCACACCACACTCCGACTTGCACCGGTGCGCCACCCGAGAAATTTGGGTTTTCGGGAAAATTTCCACGTCCCACCCCTTCACCCCCCACCTCCACCCCATCCCACCCCACCATCACCTCTAAAACGGTGTCAACCGCTGCTTTTATACATGTACGTATGGGACCCGAAATAAAAGTGCTTTCATAGGCTTGTAAGGGAAATGTCCAACAAGGAAAATGAGGGTTTTTGCACCTCCACTGTGACCCCCTTGGTGGCAGAGATTCGCGAACCCCTCCACTACGCGTCCGGTGTAGTGAAGGTTTGGAGTGAAAAGCTAAACAAACTGTGGAAATGCATTCCGAACAGACAGACAGACACACAGAATTAGTCAATTATGAATATTTTGTAATTTTATAATTTTACCTTTTGACGACTTCGAATCGTAAGTTAATTTCATTGCGCCATCTGTTGTCATGGCGACAGTGGACCCCTCCGCTACGTCATTCGTTGCTTCGGATTTCTTCTTTGAAAATAATTCATTGTGTTGATTGTCTGTCGAGATTGGTGTCGTGGAAGATGTAGTGACGAAGTCAACTGAGGTGCAAGTGACATACCAATCTACTGCAGGAGAATCACTTGTGGGGTGTAGTGAAATCTGCATTTCTGTAGCTATTTCAGTTTCTGAGATAGTGAATGTAGTTGCAGCGTTTGAATCAGTTTCTATGTCATTGATCTTAGGCGTCGCTGATCTTTCACGAGTAAAATCGTCGGTCGTTCCTCCAAAGCAACTGTTTGTTAATTGACAGTTTGCAGAACTCAATTACTCTCCGCCTCCTGCAGCAAAATAAATAATATGCATTGAGTAATTTTAAGTCTAGGTTTTTGGATAATTGATTCTTTCCGATTCAAGGCTCATTACACAGTGGTCACATAGGTACATATTTTGTCGGAGATTGTAGACATATATAGGCCTATATATAGGTCTTTCGTATTAAAAATAAATAATTATCAATTTGATTGTTGCTTATTGAGGCGATTTTATCTTGGCGACTCGCATCACGTATAGGTTATAATAATTGCTATTAAGCTTATGTGACATTGAATGCGTGGCCTAAATTAGATTTCTTAAATGAAAGACAAGTTAATTTTCTACCAAATCTGCAATTATGTTCTAGTAGTCTTTCAGAAGGCCTATCTGTAATGAAGAATTTCTACCTACCGGCGGTTAGATTTAAAAATCCGATGACAAGGAAAATAGTCACAGTGCAAAAGACTTGAAGCATTTTTCGAACAGAGTTGAGGCTTAAGATGTAGTTGCGATTCGTTAACGTTGCCATTGAATTTCGGCGGTGGCGGTCAAGATGTTTATGATTGAAATCTATGACTTGTCTAGATTCTGTCTCGTTACAGACAGCTCTTATTTTTAGATTCAACAACAATAATTTTATGTCGGAGTCCGCAGTTGTTGAAACACTCAACTTATTTTATTATCGTGAAGAGATTCTATTATGCGAACATAAAATAATGAACTTGTCGGTATAGGACGCTCCAGTGAACTGCAGTTAGTGGAAGACACTGACAGGATGGGGAGTGTTAGCCTACTGTCTACACATACGGATAATTAACTGGGTCTCTAATGATGTCTACTCATAGTCGTACTCTGAGCGTGGTCGACATCAAAATGCGGCGTTATCCACAACTGGCTGTCTTCGCGGAAGTTGATTTTGATTAAACGTTTTCCAAAAAAATTCATAAGTAGTTAACTGCCATCGCTGGGTCTAGATTATATCAGCTACGCTTCCTTCTAAGCATTGCAAAGAACTTTTACGACTTGCTGCATTTCTGTCTCATTCGTTTTGAGCACCAGCGCCGGCGCTAGCACCCCCCGTACCCCCCAATTGGGGGGCCCCGAGTCTGAAAGGGGCCCCCAAATTTAGCTGGTCGTTATGACTATTTGTGACTGTACAGATCCGGTCTGGTGCATGCCTCAACTAACCATATGGCACTGCCATAGCAGACCTAATGCAAATAGCATACTGGTTTTGGGCATAAGTATATAACCATTAGAGTTTGAAAGGGGCCCCCAAATTTAGCTGATCATTATGCCTATTTGTGACTGCAGATCCGGTCTTATAAATTTTAACTTATTCTAATTGCTAATTGGATGAGGCCTCAAAATTAAGCCTGCGTGAGACCCAAACATTACAGCCTGTGTAGGGTCCCACATGTCCTTGTTATGTGTCTGATCTCAAGTTTGCAAGGGGCCTCAAATGTAGCTGGTAATTATACCTTTCATAACTGTTCAATCCTGAAACCCCGCACCGAATTATGTTTTAACGCAAAGCATACAAAATAATATTAGTCAAACCAATAGAGCATTGTCCTTCAACCAAAGAGGAGACTTGGGGGTGTGGACAGAAGCACAGCCCACAATTTGTGGTTGGGACGGAATCCTTATACCCCCAATATTTCAGAAATATTTCATAAGTATCATCCACTGCCCATCAATAGTGATCAATTTTGTTCAGATGACAGCCTATAAATGCTACCATTACAGTTGGCAAATCGGATAAATTTAAACAATGGAGAGGGGCACTCTGAAGTCCTAAACCACGACTAACAGCAATGAAAAAGAGCTATTTTTGTAAAGATGACAGCTTAAAGTTTCTACCATTACAGCATGGAAATTCCCAAAAAATTAACAATTGGGATGGGACATTTATTGAAGTCTTACACCATGTCTTTCAGCACTTATATTATGAAAAAATTTGCGGAGATGACAGCGCAAGGTATGGGGGCCCAAGGTTTTTTTGGGGGGGGGCCTCAGGTACCCTAGCGCCGGCACTGTTGAGCACATCATCATGGTTAAACTTTTAAAAAGTGTTGATTCTATCCTTAATAGAGCTATTCTAATGCACACGTCAAAGCGTCAGCAATGGCATTCATCTCTGGAGTTGGGCTATAGAAATGTGGTTTTGAACTATCACTATTAGTTTATTTTGAATAATCGTTTCATAGGATCAGGCTGTCTCGGGCCACTAGTGTCTGCGATCATCAGAGATATAGGTGTATGACGAAGTACTAGATACCAATTTCAGACGGCCAATGTGTATTCATTTAGTTTCAATTGTCACAAGTCAAACAATGGCCATTGTTCTTGTCGTCGGAAACAATTAGACGAAATCGCTATGTAAAGATGCCAGAGGAAGCGACCGACATCGTAAACTTATTAAGTCGGCAACACATTCACATATTATATCGTACAATCGACTCTTTGTCATCTTGAGGAACCTTGATTGCCTTGGAAGAAGCGTCGTCTGATTGGTCGATGTGACACAAAGAGACTCATCCCTGGTAAGCGACTGGGTATTCCTTAAGAAGTGTTTACAACGTCCGAACGCTACGATTTTTAAAGATTCTGGTGCCTAAGACCGTAAGTATTCAAACGCACCTATTCCCGTTATCCGGAGACGTTCCGACGATTTTATATTAATTTTATAAAATGTATAGGAAATCCCATGTTAAAATTCGCAAGTGACTCTCGGCCGCCATATTTACACACAAATTACGTGACGTCATCGGCACACACGACGTTAAAATTCTGTGTGTAAATATGGCGGCCGAGCCTGAGCTGCGATTTAACATGGGATTTCCTATACATTTTATAAAATTAATATAAAATCGTCGGAACGTCTCCGGATAACGGGAATAGGTGCGTTTGAATACTTACGGTCTTAGGCACCACAATAATTGAAAATTGTAGCGTTCGGACGTTGTAAACACTTCTTAAGGAATACCAGCGACTGTTTTAGAACGCTTTAGCAACTCACTTACTTACTTGTGGGGTTGCGGTGATGTAGTGGGTATGTTCGTTGCCTTGCAGCCGGAGAGTCGAGGGTTCGAATCCACCTCAAGTCGCCGCGTAGGGACCTTGTGCATAACCTTCACACAATTGCTCGGACGCTTCGGCGCGAAACTCCGCTGCAGTGTCCGCGCTGTAGTCAGGAGTGCCTCTGAGTAGGGAGCTTGAATGGGCGCTATGACAAGTGCACATACAAACAATATAATTTAGTGCTTATCGTCATATTTTAAACCGGATCATTAACTATCGGCGCTGGTTAGCGTTACATGACGTCAAACTTTGACGTCAATGTTTAAGTAAGATTTGATCATTGCTCTCACTGATTCATATAAAAATGTTAATAGCGATGGGGAAAGAAGCGTTCACGAAAAGGAAGGAGCTATTGAAAGGAGGATTGAATCGAGACATCAAGAAAAGAATGGTCAAGGCACTGATCTGGAGCGTCACACTGTTCGGAGCAGAGACCTGGACGATGAGAAAGGAGGATGTCAAACGAATAGAAGCGTTCGAGATGTGGATATGGAGAAGGATGGAAAGGGTCAGCTGGACAGAGCATACATCAAACGAAGAAGTATTGAAGAAGGTGGAAGAGGAAAGATCCTTGATGAATACAATTAGAACAAGGCAAAAGAACTGGATGGGACATAATTATACTGAGAGGCAACTCCTTGCAAAGAGACATAGTGGAGGGAAAATGGAGTGGAAGAGGGGAAGAGGAAGACCGAGGGAAAAGTTCTTGGACTGGATGATGGAGAATGGACATGGGAAACTTAAAGAAAAGGCACAACACCGAGAAGAATGGCGTCGTTGGGCATCTGGACCTGCCGAGAGGCAGCAGACCTAAAGAAGAAGAATAGTGTCTGTAATCGTATATGCAGCATTTATGCAACGCGACTAATGAAACTTAGTGGTCGTAAATAAAAACCTTGCGTAATAAAATCATAGGAAAGACAGAATTTATGACCTATTTGCATTTCATTCTGGATCAACGCAGTTTCTTTTCTTGAATGTGAAACCATGTGCATATCTTGTGACGAAAATTATCATTGTTTTAGGGATAAAGTTTAACTGTTTGCTACGAGATTCAAAACTAACAGTATTGCATTGCACCATGACTAGAATATAATTTTATTATATCGATTTTATAAAGCACTTCTTTCAACAGGAGCCTTTCAGAAGCGTTCCCAGTGCGAACAAAACCGAGAGAAAACGAAGGATTTTAGGAGAGAGAAACACGGGGACAGACTGCAAAGACGATTGCACATCGAACTGATGAGCCCAATAATAATGATGCTATTATACAAAATTCTGCTACATATGTATAGGTATTGCTACCTTTGATACCCGAGTAGGTCGCAAGGCACTCGCAGTCAGTCAGCTTGTCTTGGTTTCACTTTATTTTGTAAGAAAGTATTATAATACCCATGGAAAATTAGTAAGTAAGTAGTGCTATGTCCATGGATAATTAGTAAGCGAGTAGTGCTATGCGCATGTATAATAAGAAAGTAAGTAGTACTATTCCTATGCATAATTAGTAAGTAAGTAGTACTATTATACCCATGGATAATTAGTAAGTGAGTAGTGCTATGCACATGTATAATCAGGAGTCAGCGACAGTAACTAGAGATATCTTTAATCCTTTACCGACCGAGGGTATAGGATTTCCAAGACCATTTACTTCACTTGGGTAGGTAAAGTGTCAAAAAAGTAATTGCATAAGGCACCGTACAAATTGTAATACCCATCTCGTCAGTACCAATTTCGACAACATTCTTTTCTGTAAGCTTATGGGTTAGATGGCAGGTTTGCTTTAGAAAACTTTCGTTGGAATGAAGAACTCGGATGCGCCGCCTCGTTTTGTTTTATCCACCTTTGATATCGCGGGAATTGAACTCGGTCATGTAAATAGGCAACATCGTGTGGCGTTACATTGTATCCTAGCGCATCATGTTACACATGCACCCGACCAGAGGCCTAGCAACCGTTTACTGCGGAAAGTCAAGATAGGTTATTCTCCATTTCATCTCATGCAAGGTTAGGACGCGGTGGTGTAGCGGTAAGTTCGGCGCCTTGTGACCGAAGGGTGGCAGGTTCGAGTGTACCTCAAGCCACCGTGTACCGACCTTGGACAAGTTGGTCACACGTAATAATTGTCTGTGAGGAAGGCAACGGGCATTTCATCTCCAGAGGCGAAAAGGCAATGAACCCGCCTTCGGGCAGAGAACTCATCATCATCGTATTGTGTAATTCTCCGGAACCCGACCTTGATTAATTTTGTGCTTTCATTTGAAACCCACGGAACAAGTGAACTAAATCCAAATCAAATGTTCCTTTATTCCAACATAATAAATAACATCAAAACCATTAGACTTAAAAACACTTTAATAGAGAGACTACTTTGCCAAACAAAGTGAGGCTTAGAAGCAATAAACATTCCTTTGAGAGGATCACTCTAATACTTCAATTTCACAGCAAATCGAACTACAAGAAAAACCAGAACAATGACCGAAAATAATGATATAATGATGAACGTTAGAGCTCGTTCGACTCAAGGAATCAACTGAATTAAACATAGTCAACTCAAATTTAGACAATGTGCTAGATATTTTTAGCCACGAACTTAGCTATAATCGTAACTACAAGCGTATGCATTCTACCTATAGAAGTAGCCTATGACCGACGGCTGATTGTTACTTGCCAGGATAGGCTTGGATGGATATGACGGTTATTAAATACGCTTTCTCACTATGTGGAGTCCAAGAAATAAAATAATGCATCGTATAAGCTTACAGTTGACGTTGAATCTTAGGTTAGCGTTTGATAAATGTCCAAATGTGCACAACTCCGTCAACAGCGTTAAAGATCTGTTTATTCTTTGGGTCGTAGTACAATATTTTACTCCCACCAATTTGACTCAATTTGAATGACGTTGCATCAGATAGGAATAATATTATGTCATTGAAGAAATACTCCTGAAAAAAAATTTCATCGTTTTCCGAATCCAGAAACAACTGCACAGGCGGCCTAAATACCCATTTTTTGCACTGTTGGATAGTACGACCATCGGTGTCTCGAAAACTTATTATCTTTCCAGTAGTATCTACTGGGTCGTCGCTGATGTCGACAATAAGATCAGATAAGCACCATTCCCATTTAAAACTTACATGTATTATCTTTCCAGTAGTATCTACTGGGTCGTCGCTTATGTGGACAATACGATCAGATAATTCCCATTCCCATTTTGAGATGTATTCTATGTACACGTTTCCACTGAACACGTCAACCGCAAGACGTCTACTATCACCTAAGCTTATATTGAAAAAAACGTGAAAAATCTGTGCATCGATGAAACCAGCTATGTCTTTGAGCATTAACTGACTTATAATTTGCCCATCATAGCTTAGGAAACTTACCGACGTGCCACGGGTCTCTGTCGATATGTGACTGACGACGAATTCTCCATTAGGTTTCTGAATTACATTGATCGGGCGACTGAAGTCTCTGGGAAGTGGAATACTTCTAATGAGTCTCGCGTCTTGATCGTAAATCTCGAGATACAGCAGGTCATCAAGGTCATTCAACACCAGTAGATGATTGTCATTGGCAACATATAAAGCTGACTCTTCACCGGATACTGACAACCATATGTCAACTCTATTCTTAACCGTGTCTATCTTCCAGATGCATTCGCAACCCAAGTCATGTACGTATAAAAGCTTCGTGCCCTCAATGAAGACCATGTTTGTGGGATTTTCAATATCCTCTTCAATTATAGTCATCATCAGAAGGTCATACGGTATTGAATTCTCGTGAGTCAATAAAAGCGTCAAGTAGTAACTGTCGATCCAACACAGTACGTAGATATGATCCTTAGCGATGACCACATCAAGAGCGTGGCAAAAGCCAGACTGGTCGAACTTCCAAGCCAAACTGACTCTGCTTTCTGCAGCTGAAAAAGCATTAAGCATGAAGTCAAAATGTCTCAAGAACTGAAGGTTGAGCCAACTGTCATTGTATATCTAATCGAAACCCTTGGCAGTGACGTTAATTCTTAGCAGCCAATATCATGTCAAGATAATTTCATCGCCGTTCTGGTCATAAGTAGGCTTAGTAGGAAACCTCATAAATGTTTAAAGGCGTCCACCTTCAAGGCTTTAAAATAATGTGAAGATGTTCTTATCATACGGTGAGAAAAACTATTGTGAAGCTTCGCCATTTAAAGACTACTGGAACCAGTAATGACTAACACAATCGAATTCTCAGTCAACTACAGACTGCTAGACCCTCTCATAAGTAGCCGTTTTAAGTTCCTGTAGGTCATAAACCGCCCGCGCGCAAGCGGCTGGCAGGAAGAGGGGATGGCGATCTCTCCCGCCAGGTGGTAATGCTTGCGTGTCGCTCCAGATGGGCGCAAGTCCGACCTTTCGAAGGACTTAAAAGTGCTCCCCCACCGTACGAAGACACGAAGACAGCAGGTATATTCAGACGATATATTGTAGGGTGCGATGGCCCTGACTTCGCTGCTAGACACAGTGGAGTCGATGCCGTTGCGCTAAGGATGGGCGATGTGTATATACACTAATTCTGGCGCTTTCGCCAGAGACCGCCACATCACGGTCAGCCAACTAAAATAGATTAATAGTTAAACGCTCTGAGACACTCAATTATAAAACGCTGTATATAGCCCCAGCATGCATAAATATGTGTACGACTGTGTTGATGTGTGTGTGCCTATATGCACACACTCGTATGCGCTCGCGTCCGCTCGGAGTGCGACTGTCTTGGTCGCAATGTTGAATGCACTGCGGTTGATGCAGTTGCGCTCTTGGCGGACGATACGTATATAAAATGTCTATGGCTCTTTCGCCAGATGCCGCAATGTGACGGTGTATCTATGAGACCGATAAACTTAAAATGCTTATATCACATTCGCCAGGTGCCGCTACCTGACGGCAACATACATGGACAATCTAACTATTATTGATAGGCCTATTATGTATCTATTATAGTACACATTCTTTTTAAATCACACTGCATAACTGTAAGAGTGTATATTTTTGGATGAGGTGATCATCTTACGATGAATCCTTGTAATAAAGCGTATATCAGTCAGTAGAACACGACTCCACACGCCAGCAGCAGGCATGCACTTGACACACAGCGAACGATCGTACCCCAGCATCGGACGGTCGTGCACCTATCGGCGGCTCCCACAACAATGGCTGACAACGGGTCGCCCCACTGCGACGAACACGGGCAATACAGCGGCAGCGGCGGCGGCGTACTGCGGCGGCGGCTGACGGCGAACTCCGACGACCGACTCTCGGCGACGGCGACAGCTGCCCCTATCGGCGACGGACCGAACTGGAACTCGGACGACTCGCTTACTGACTCTCAGGCTGACCGAACTCGACTGCGACGACTGGACAGATGCATGCAGGCAGCGCTCTTATTTATACCTGCACGAGGGGACATGGATCCGCACCACGGAAGCGCAGGAGGGGAGGGGGCTAGGCGAGCAGAACCCGCGCAAGATCCGCGCATGCGCACTAAGGGAGGGCTGACGTCACAGGTCCGAGCAGGGATCTTTGGAGGTGAAGGAGGGGAACGGGACTTGGCGCGCAAGACCCGCGCAAGATCCGCGCATGCGCACTAAGGGGGAGCCGACGTCACAGGTCCGTGCAGGGATCTTTGGAGGTGAAGGAGTGGGTGAGGGGACCTATAGCACGTGCCAACGACGGGGCAAATCGACCGCCAACGAAACCGGCGACTACGTAAACACGACCGGGGAAGCGAAGGAGGAGGGGAGGGGACTGCGGCAGCTGCTTAGGCGAATTTCGCCACATCCCTTTTTAAAATGCACTATGACAATAATATTCCTACTTGCTGCATGGCTGCACGCATTCATTTATTCACAGTCGGCAACCTATAATAATATTATAGCGAGTATTAGTGACATTGATCATGAATCTAATGCGAACAGGTTGGGATTCGAGTCTCGCAAAACTGGTTGTTGTCAATTCAGCCATTAGTGAAAAAATATGAACGACAGGTTGATGAGAGGAGCACCTCAGGGTTCAGTTGGGGTTCCATCTCCATGTGGAATTGTGGATGGATTTACACCGCAATTTTTTTTAATACTTCAAGCAATTCATCATGTGAAGACGAATGAGACAAACAGATGTCTTAATATCTTGGATGGGCATGCGAGTTATAAGTCACTAGGCCTAGAGGCTGTTACTTTGACTAAGGAGGACAACTGTATGGTCACTATTCAACCTCACACTAGCAGGTAGTAATAGAGTATCAACACTTCCACTGTGTAGCAGTACGCCACTTTTGCCCCAATGGTCGGGGCAAGAGTGTCAACATTTTTACTTTGTAGTGGTATGTCACTTTTGCCCCAAGAGTGTCAAACTTTCACTTTGTATTTTGCACGTTTTGCAAAATATCCTTACCTACTACAGTCAACTTTGAACGTTTTTCTGCTAGCCTTATGTGCTGTCAACGTGTCTATGAAAAAATTGTGGCATTATATGATATAGTTTTTAAAATATGCCTCGTATTCCAAAAAGGTGCCCATCAAGCCCCGCTCTCCACTATCCCTACTTGCTGCATGCCATGCGCACATTCATTTATTCACAGACGGCAACCTATACATTATAGCGAGAATCAGTGACATTGATAATGAATCTAATGCGAACAGGTTGGGATTCAAGTTTCGCAAAACTCGTCAGTTCTTGGTATCAGCCATTAGTGAATACTGAATATAGACATTTACTATCATGCTCTGATGTAGAGCTATTTCCACAGCAGGCCCTAATCATGAAAGCCAACGATATTACTTTTAAGACGACTCAAAATACAATAATTGCATTCCACAAACTCTTCTTTTCTACTATTAGCCAATAATACTATTTTAGTCGTTTCTAGCATTTTACCTTTTGACGATTTCGAGTCATTGGTTGATTTCATTGCGTCATCTGTTGTCATGGCGACAGTGGATTCCTCCGCTATTTCATTCGTTGCTTGAGATTTTCTGTTTGTAACTTCATTGAGTTGTTTGTCTGTTGAGATATTTTGTGTTTTGTAAGATGCTATGAAAGCGTCTAGTGAAGTGCAATCGTCAGATATAGTTTCTGTGGTGTGTAATGAAATCTGTGTTTTCGTGTCTATTGCATGTTGTGTAGTTGTAAATCTAGTTTGAGTGTTTAATGCATCTTCTTTGTCAATGATATCTGATGTCGTTGATCTTCCAGTTGCCAAATCGTCTGTCGTTCTTTCATAGCAAGTGTTCGTCAGTTGACAGTTTGCATAACTCAATGAATCTTGGTCGCCTACAGCAAAAAATACCCAAAATGTTTTATTAGCCTACATTTAAAGTTTTTGCTTATTAAATACCTCGGGGCAAAAATAAAAAATAAAAATAAAATAAAAAATAATAATATTAATTATTGTTATCATAATAATTATAAATATAATAATAGTTATTATAATTATAATAATTATAATATTCTCTTTATTGAAAAAATCTGGTTGACAGACCGCAACCGGTTACAATGTACAACTATGCAGTTTAAACAATTCACCAGAACGGGGATCACAGAAAACACAAATCTTAACTATACTAACTGAACAGACAGCCTGCAATACATTGGAACAAAAATGTTGTAGTTTGTTGCTCAATGGTGCGAATTTATCAAAGCGATACGTATCACGAATAAGTCCTAATAAATTAATAATATTGTGAGCTAATTTTGTATAGTCTATGTGGTCAGTTGATGTTTAGGCGTACGAATAGACCAGCTCAAGGTCAGCGTCTAGACAGTTAGGCCTGCAGGTGACAGACTGGCGGGAAAGTTGGCGCGGCTCGGCCGACCGTCGCCGGAGAGCGAGAGAGAGAGAGAGAGATAGGCAGACAGACGGACAGATAGACGGAGAGAGATAGACAGAAGGACAGAGCGGCCAGGGGAAGAGTGTACGTCTAGACAGTGAGTTAAGTCGTAGAAGAAGGAGTTGGTAGTAGAGAGAGAATAGAAGACGTTTTAGAGAACAGTGGAGTTAGATAATAATAGTTGCGTTGCTGTCGTAGAATTCAAGCGTTTGTCGTCGTTGATCCATTGTTGTGTTATTTGCGTTGTTATGAAAGAAGAAGAAAATACAAGAAACAGAGCTTTGTTGTAATTGAACAAGATAAGAACTTTAGAAACTTATACACTAGCTTTAGATATCGAAATACAGTGACTAGGTTAGGCGTAGGCTGCGCTACTGAACACAAGGAAAAACTGAAGAAAACTTTGAAGGTCAATTGAAGGTTGACATTTTGGTGGCAGCGGTGGGATACTGAATTCAAGCAAAGGACGTTGGGATAGCGAACTCATTTGGAGGAATATTTTCAATCGGAGGAATATTTTCAATTGGAGGAATATTTTCAATTGGAGGAATATTTTCATTTGGAGGAATATTTTCAATTGGCGGAATATTTTCAATCGGAGGAATATTTTCAGTTGGAGGAATATTTTCATTTGGAGGAATATTTTCAATCGGAGGAATATTTTCAATTGGAGGAATATTTTCAATTGGAGGAATATTTACGATTGGAGACGCATTTCGGAGTCTGGTGAGAAGATACAACGGACATACGAACGACATTACGACAACGCAACAGAGAGAGGTATACAAAACTTGCTTGTCTACCCAAGGAGCCATAAGAATTAAAGTCAGCCAATCACAGATATTCATAGCCACTCCCTTGATTTCTTCACGGTAATCACTGAAGTAAAGAAGTAAGATGGAGAAACTTACAGAACAAAAGCAAGCCAGTATAAAGAAGATGTCTTCTGATCGATTAATAAAGTTATTAATTGAAGAGGGTCTAGACGTAGAAGAAGTCGAAGAGATGTCTAGAGAAAATTTGATGAGAGCATTAGCAGAGGTTTGGCTTAAAAAGGAAGCTGAAGAGAAAGGTGCTGTGGGTGGCGCTGAGGAGAAACCAATTGAAAAACCACCGGCACCGATGTCTATGGAGGCGTTGATGCAATTTATGATGATGAGGGAGGAGCAACGCAGACAAGAAGAAAAAGCGAAAGAGGAGCAACGCAGACAAGAAGAAAAAGCGAAAGAGGAGCAACGCAGACAAGAAGAAAAAGCGAAAGAGGAGCAACGCAGACAAGAAGAAAAAGCGAAAGAGGAGCAACGCAGACAAGAAGAAAAAGAACGGAGACAAGAGGAGAAAGAGAAAGAAGAGCAACGTAGACAAGAAGAGAAAGAACGGAAACAAGAAGAGGAACAACGGAGAAAAGAGGAGAAAGAGAAAGAAGAGCAACGTAGACAAGAAGATAAAGAGAAAGAGGAGAAACGGAGACAGGAGGAGAAAGAACGGATACAAGAGCAGATTGAACGAACAGAAAAGCTTCGACTAGAGGAAAAAGCAAGAGCAGAACAAGCAGAAAGGATGAGACAACAAGAGATTGAGATGCAGAAGCAGCAGTTCCAGCTTCAGCTAGAACAACTGAAAAGAGATCGTGACGAAGCTGAACGAAGAAGAATGGAATTGATGATAGAATACGAGAGAGCAAGGAAAAGTGATGAAGAAATACGAAAACAACAGATGGAAGAGCAAAAGATTCGTGAGGAAGACAAAGAAGCCATGCGTTTGGCAGAATTACAAAGAGCCGAAGAGATTCGACAGGAAGAATTGAAAATGGAGAAAGAAAATTTGGAAAAAGCGGAAAGAGAAAGGGAAGAACAATTAGAATTAGAACAAAAGAAACTCGCTCTTAAGGAAGCTCAGCTCCGAGAAATGGCTATTGAAAAGGAGGAACGCAGAAGACAGTTAGAATTGTTGCAGCAAAAGATAGAACAAGAAGAACTGCGTAGGGTAGAAGATCAAAATAGACTGAGGGAACGAAATGAAGACGAAAGAAGAAGCCGTGAGGAGTCAGAACGAAACAGGATCAGAGAAAGTGAGACAATGGTGTCCAAGATTAAAAGGATAGGTGATGCAATGAAACACGTATTACCTAAGATGCCATATGATATGATGGAGGTGCCATTATATTTTGAGACAGTTGAGAATGCATTCAACAGTTTTACGGTGGAAAAGCAGTTTTGGGTCAAATTGCTGTTGCCACTAATGACGCCAAGAGCGAGAACGGTGTTGAACCGATTGTCTTTCGATGATCTGGATGATTACGACATAGTGAAAGAACATTTACTGAAAGAATTCAAATTGACAGCGAGAGAATATCGATCACGATTTGGAGATGCGAGGAAAACGGCAGAAGAAACATACACAATGTTTACAGCAAGATTGAAGAATCTGTTGAACTACTATGTCAGAAGTAGGCGAGTGGGCAAAAGCTACGAGAAGTTATTTGATCTGTTGGTGGCGGATAAATTGAAAGAATGTCTACCACCGGGTCCACTACAGTTCGTACTAGCAAAAGAGGGTACTGAATGCTTTGAAGCTAGTAATGTTGCAGAACTCGCAGACGTACACGTGAACAATCGAATTGGTCTAATGTTTCAAGACAAACCGAAATATGAAGCATGGGGAAATAGTTCGAAGCAACCCAGGTGGAATAGTAATAACAAAGAAACAGGAAACCAAGCCAGAAATAACGAAGCAAGGAATGATGGTGCTACTGGAAGACAGTTTGGTCAAGATAGAAGAGAAGCAACGGGTGACAGACAAATGTACAGTCGAATTCCAGTGATGGGACGCCAAAGAGAAAACAATACAGCGTACAATTACAGGCGGGAGAGCACTGAACAGAGAGGGATTGTTAAGAAACGTTGCCATAATTGTCAGTCAGACCGACATCTGATAAAGGATTGCAAAGCACCACCCAGAATGACAAATCTGAGAAATAGATTTACTCGAAGTGCAGAAAATCTCAGAGTAAATCAGATACAAGTAATGAATGCACCGAATCAGTCTGAAGAACAAGACAACCGCGAAACGGAAGTGAAGTCAGTGATGAAGTGCACGCCTCAATTTGCTATACAGAGAGAAATAGTAAATTCTGCTCCAATTAAAGATACTGATCGAGAAACAAAAAGCAAAGATGAGTGTCAACGTACGAAGAAGTCTTTACTACAGCATGTCAATGTAGAGATACGTGGAAATGATGACAGTTGTCATCCCGTGCAAGTCAGAGCGCTGATTGACTCTGGTACTGAGATTCCAGTAATCAATGAGGAATTGTTGAAAGGAGCAACAGTGGAAGAAATTGGCAGAGTACATTTGCAATGTGTGGCTGGAGAACCCATTCCAGCTAAGTTGGTGAAAATCGAAGTGCGGATGAGTTGTCATAACGAAGGAGGAGATTTGAAAGACAAGGGAGTAAATATCGCGCCATATTTAACCTTGGTGTGTGCCAGCATTCCGGCAGTCTTGTGCAAAGATAACAAAGAAAAGTTCTTGCTGCATCCAGAGATAATCGCAGAACTGAAAGAGGTTCCACCAGTGAGTGTATTACAAGGAGAATTGCAAGCGAATGTGACTACAAGAGCACAGAGTCGGAGAAGAGAAGTGGAAGAAGGAGAAGAGGAAAAGTCAAATGAAAGTTTGCTAGATGAGGACACAGAAAACGATGATGAACAAAGCGTTCAAGAAGAAGAAGAAGGAATAACATCCGGAAACAATGAAATTGAAGAAGAGATGGTTGCATGTGAACGTGATAATGATGATGATTCTGAGAGTGATGGTGAAATAGACACGAGTATGAGGGATTTGTTTGCCGAGAATACAAGTGATGAAAGACAATTGGCAGACGCAAAGAAATTTGAAGAGCAGCAGAGAAATGACGAGTCACTGAGGTCGTGGTGGAAGATAGCTGAAGACAAAGGATCAGAGTTTAGTGTGGTGAATGGGCTGATGTATAAGAAGCATCAAATGTTGGACCAGTTGGTGTATCAGTTGGTGTTGCCGAAGGAAAGAAGAATTCAGGTGATGGAATTGGCACATGAATCAGTATTTGGCGGACACTTGGGAGAAGAGAAGACAAGGGAACGTATCAAGTTGTCCTTTGTGTGGCCAAGAATGCGTAGAGATGTGGTGAAGTTCTGCAAGTCCTGTGAGAAGTGTCAGTTGAAAGCACGAAGTTTGGTGATGGATCGAGTGCCGATTACACCGATACCAAGAGAGGATGTACCGTTCAGAAGAATGACCATGGACGTCGTAGGACCAATCGAACCGACTTCAGCAGCAGGGCATAAGTATTGTTTGTGCATCGTGGACTCATGTACAAGATGGCCGACAATATTCTTGATGAAGTCATTGACCGCTAAGGCTGTATGCGAAGCTTTGATGAAGCTGTTCATGGATGTGGGAGTTCCGTCAGTAATCACGAGCGATAGAGGGACGAATTTTACAGCCAGTCTAACAAGAGAATTTCTGAAACTGATGGGGTGTTGTCCTCGATTCGATTCGCCAGGACATCCAGAAGCGGCAGGATTGGTGGAGAGATGGAATCAAACGTTCAAGAAAATGATTCATCATGTCGTTGTGGAAAATCCGAGACAGTGGCATAAAATTATTCCATTTACAGTCTGGGCATTGAGAGAAGTGCCTAATGCAACTACAGGAGTGGCACCGTATTTGCTGGTCTATGGAAAGTTGCCGAGAGGGCCACTCACCATCCTTAAAGAAAGCTGGACCAAATAAATAAATCTACCACCGAACATTGGAGTGCAACCGGCAAAATACCTGAAGAATTTAAGAGCAGACATGGAAAAGGCCTTGACATTCGCCGAGAGCTGTGCTGAAGAAAAGCAAAAACAGTACGCCAGTCAATACAACAAAAGAGCAAAAGATAAAGAATTCGAGCCAGGAGAAAACGTCATCGTGCTGTATCCAACGTCAACCAATAAACTGATCTCCCGATGGCATGGTCCATGCACGGTCTTGCAAAGAAGATCCAAATATTCGTATCTGGTGGACATGAACGAAAACGGTCGACGGATTATTCATGCTAACAAGATGAGGAAGTTCATTACGAGAACATTGTCTTGTGGTCTGATCGTGGAAGAGGATGACGAATTTGGATCAGTGGTAGAAATACCGCTGAAGGAAGACTATTCAGAGACAAAACAGAAGTCACTTCAATTGGATTACGAACAAATTGGACATCTGACCAGCGAACAGCAGAAACAATTACTTGATGTACTGAATCGATATGCAGACAGATTTTCAGACCAACCTGGACTATGTACATTAGTAGAACACGAAGTGGTACTGAGACCAGACTTTCGAGAAAAAGAATTCGTGGCATATCGAATACCATTAATATACCGAGCAGAAGTGGAAAAACAAATACAAGAGATGCTGAAAGAAAACATCATTCAACCATCGTCAAGCAGAATGGCAAGTCCACTTGTCATTGTCAAAAAGAAGAATGGATCCTTGAGATTGGCTTGTGACTACAGATACATTAACTCTTTTACTGAAAACTGCCGATATCCTATGCCAATCGTCAACGATGTTTTGAGCAAAGTTGGAAAATCCAAGTTCATTTCTGTTATGGACTGTCGCAGTGCATATTGGACTTGTCCTGTGAAAAAGAGTGACCAATGGAAGACTGCGTTTGTTACACATAATGGACTGTATGAATTTACGCGTGTTCCGTTTGGAATGATTAACTCTGGACGGACTTTTGTAAAAGCGATAAATATGATCTTGCAACCGATTCATGATTTTACTGAACCTTATGTTGATGACATTGCAGTGCATTCTAATGATTGGGACATTCATTTAAGACATTTGGAATTATTTTTGAAACAAATAAGACTGCATAATGTAACATTGAACTTGAAGAAATGTGTGTTTGGTAAGAGTGAGGTGAAGTTCATCGGTCACCTCATAGGATCAGGGAAGAAGATGATGAATCCAGACAGGATTGACAGTTTAATTAATTTGAAGAAACCTGAAACCAGGAAGGAAGTGAAGCAAGTCTTAGGATTTTTTGGGTTTTACAGACAGTTTATTTGTAATTTTGCTGAAATTGCTAAACCATTGACAGACTTGACTAGCAAGAAAGTACCTGATAACATTGTTTGGACTGATGCACATCAGAAATCTTTTGATTCCCTTAAACAGATTGTCTTATCAAATGTGATTCTATATATGTTTGAGGTTGGGAAACCATTTAATTTGTACTGTGATAGCAGTGATTTTGCTGTGGGAGCTGTACTGTCTCAGGTGGACGAGGAAGGGATTGAACGTCCTGTTTCATTTATCAGTCAGAAGCTGACAGATACTCAGAGGAGGTGGGCGACGATTGAGAAGGAAGCCTATGCAATCATATGGGCTTTAAACAAGTTGAAAGAAATTCTTATTGGTTCTAAAATCAATGTGTTTACAGACCATAATCCTTTAGTTTATTTGACTGAATCAATGTCGAAATCTGCTAAATTAGTCAGATGGTCTTTATCATTGCAAAATTTTGACATTCTGTTGAACTATAAGAAAGGTAAATTGAATGTAGTAGCTGATTGTCTGTCTAGATTGTAGTGTAAGATATTTTATGATGTATTATGTTATGGACTATTTGCATTGTTTAGTTAAGGTACGTTCGCTAATTTTTATAGATAATTAGCTCTCTTTAAAAGAAAGGAGGGAGGTAATGTGAGCTAATTTTGTATAGTCTATGTGGTCAGTTGATGTTTAGGCGTACGAATAGACCAGCTCAAGGTCAGCGTCTAGACAGTTAGGCCTGCAGGTGACAGACTGGCGGGAAAGTTGGCGCGGCTCGGCCGACCGTCGCCGGAGAGCGAGAGAGAGAGAGAGAGATAGGCAGACAGACGGACAGATAGACGGAGAGAGATAGACAGAAGGACAGAGCGGCCAGGGGAAGAGTGTACGTCTAGACAGTGAGTTAAGTCGTAGAAGAAGGAGTTGGTAGTAGAGAGAGAATAGAAGACGTTTTAGAGAACAGTGGAGTTAGATAATAATAGTTGCGTTGCTGTCGTAGAATTCAAGCGTTTGTCGTCGTTGATCCATTGTTGTGTTATTTGCGTTGTTATGAAAGAAGAAGAAAATACAAGAAACAGAGCTTTGTTGTAATTGAACAAGATAAGAACTTTAGAAACTTATACACTAGCTTTAGATATCGAAATACAGTGACTAGGTTAGGCGTAGGCTGCGCTACTGAACACAAGGAAAAACTGGAGAAAACTTTGAAGGTCAATTGAAGGTTGACAATTACTATTCGTGACATTGCATCAATAATAATATTTCGTCAATCAATATCAAAGTAGACTAATTTTCTCTCAGCATCATGTTATAATAGCAGTATATGGGTTCTAATGAATCACTTTCTACTTACCTGTGGCTAGATTTAGAAAGCCGAAGACAAAGAATATAATCATAGTGCAACAGACTTGAAACATTTTCCGAAGAGAGTTGAGTTTTCAGATGTAGTGCGATTTGTTAACGGTGGGATTCGGTGGCGGTCAAGAGAAAGTCAGCCTACTTAAGAAGTTATTGAAATCGATGACTTGTCCTGATTTACTCTCTCGTTATAGACAGCTCCTATTTATTATAGTCAACAACAATCTGTCGTAGTGGGCAGTAATAGTTGATACACTCAACTTATTTAAATATCGTGGAGAGATTCTATTGTGTGAACATAAAATTAATGCACATGTCGGTATAGGACGTTCCATGCAGTGAACTGCAGTTAGTGGAATACGGGATGGGGTATATTATCTGGCAATGCGGATAGTACATGTAGGCCTACATGTAAATTGGTGTCTCTGATAATGTCTACTCGCAGTCGTACTCTGAGTGTGGCCGATATGACAATGCGGCGTTATCCGCAAATGAATATGTCCGTAGAAGTAGATTTTGAATAAACATTTTACTAAGAAAATCTACTTCATAATAATTATTATTGGTTAACTGCCATCGTTGGGTGAAATTGCATCAACAATGACGTCAGATCGTTTCCTTCTAAACATTGCAAAGAACTTCTACGACTTGCTACATTTCTGTCTCACTCGATTTGAGCATACCATTTTAATCACACTTTTAAAATGTTAGTCATAAACATGTTGATGCAATTTTCAATGGAGCTAACCAATTGCACACGAATAACTGTCAGCAATGGCATAATGTATATCTCTGGAGCTGGACTAAAGAAATGTGGTTTCATAATAACTATTTTGTCTATGTGATTAGGGGTTTCATAATACAGGTTCAGGCTGCCTCGGATCACTAGCGTCTGCGATCATCAGAGGTGTAGGTGTATGACGAGGTAGGCTACTAGATACCAATTTCAGACGGTCAGTGTGTATTCGTTTAGTTTCAACAGTCACCAGTCAAACAATGGCCATTGTTCTTGTCGTCGAAAACAATTAGACAATATCGCCATGTAAAGACGCCAGAGGAAGCGACTGACATCCTAAACTTATTAAGTCTGCAACAATTCATATAATATATCGTACAATAGGCTCTTTGTCATTTTGAGGGACCTTGGTTGCCTTGGAGGAAACGTCGTCAGATTGGTTCATGTGACACTTAAGCGACTGCTTTAGGACGATTGAGGAAGTCATTTACTTACAATTTATTGCGTCACGCTAAGCAATAAGTTGTAAGTAAATGACTTCCTCAATCGTCCCAAAACAGTCGCTCATGTTTTATCATTAACCAGCGGCGCTGGTTAACGTTACATGACGTCAAACTTTGACGTCAATGTTTGAGTATGGTTTGACCTCTGTTCGCATAGGCCCTACTCATTAGGTTGGAGCGAAGAATTATTTTTTGGGCAAATAGTGAGCACAAGTTGCCACTTGGGTAGAGAAAGAAACACACCAAATCTTTTTAAATTTGAATTATGGCTTCTGCCCTCTACCCACTTCTGGCATAATAGTGGAAGGGGTAGGCCTACGTGTGTAACTTCAGCCGCCCGCAGGGTGATGACGCACTGATGCACTGATGCGTCATGGCCACCAGTTCTTCCGACATCTGACTTCCTCGTTTATCCGCCCACTTCCCTATCTTCCTCTCCACGTCTTTCCCGCTCCGTCTGTCTTTTTGACCTTCTCTTTTTTCAATCTCTTTTTACCCTAAAGCTCTCCTTCTCTGTATGTCTGTCTTACTCCATTTACCCGTCCACATATTCCCCGCATCATTCCTCTCTATGCCTCTCTATTTTGCGCATGGATATGAATATATTTATAGCCCTGTATTCGTGCATACATACAGATATACATATATTTATACATTATATCGTGTATTCACGCGACAACAACATAATAGACCTATGCATACATAACTATACACATGCATGTATACATGCATGCATGCACAAATACACATTAGGCCTATATATATATATAAGTACACAATTATGTATACAAACACACGTGCACACATACAATAACGATATTCATTATGCACTCGTGCACACGTGCACACATCATCATTCAGCTCTCTTCTTCTGCACTGCCATCTGAACATCTCCTCTCACTCTCGCTTTTTCCCGCATTCTCCTTCGCTCCACACTTCGCTGTATGCAAGTCTTTCTTTGTCTGCATGTCTTTACTTGCATGCTTGTCTTTATTTGTCTGCATGTCTTTATTTGTCTGCATGTCTTTATTTGTCTGCATGTCTTTATTTGTATGCTTGTCTTTCTTTGTCTGCATTTCTTTATTTGTATGCTTGTCTTTCTTTGCCTGCATGTCTTTATTTGTCTGCATGTCTTTATTTGTCTGCATGTCTTTCTTGTCTGTATCTCTTTCTTTCTATCTATCTATCCAGTCTGCCCACTACACTAGCATGCAATTATGCAATATGCATTATGCATACATGGACACAAGCGCAACGACTTCCTCATGGTGCACACTGCGTCTTACGAAGTGCAATCGTATTTATTAAATTTTGGTTTACTGTTCACTAAGTTAGATGCACAGGTTATAATTATGTGGGCGATTAAGTTTCACTTGATTAATCTCCGACATCAGCATCTGAAGACCAGCATCATAATGGATCACTGGTCCGATTGCTGTGGATAGCGTTAAGGAACTCGATTTACCGCTATGCAAAATGCCAAGAAAATTAAGGAATATTAAAACTTAAAGGTGATTAGTGCTTATTTAAACAAAATCACCCTGTTATAGTCACCGATAATTATGCCAAATCTCTAAAAATAATAATTACTGGAAGTCTTTCATTCAGTGTCCAACACGCGTCTCTATTTCCCTCTCATTAGCTATTTCATTCTATATCCCTGCAGTATACTTCGCTGTATGTCTGTCTCTCTGTATTTCTATCATTCCAGGCTGTATTTATTTATAGGCCTAAATGAACATAATTTGTAGGCCTAACGATGTACTTGAATTGCACGATATCTTGCGTAATGCAATTAATTTCTGTTGGTTTACTGGTAGCTTTTTGGAGTTAGACACGGTGTTTATGATTGTGAGTGATTAAGTTACATTTGATTAATTACTAGCATCTTGAGACAGATAGACAGACAGAGACAGTATCTTATGCCACAATAGCTATGGTAGTTAATAGGGTTTGTCGTGTTGAGTTTCGCAGTGAGAAGTGATGAATTGTAGCACTCGTGCACTGATGTTTATATAAAATGCTTCGGTGCATGGACACATTAGAGAAAAGGAGAGGGAGATGAAGAAAGAGAGACAGAAAGACAGACAGAGACAGAGAGAGGGGAGGGAGAGACAGACAGAGACAGAGAGAAAGAGACAAAGAGACAGACAGACAGAGGCAGAGACACAGAGAGACACAGAGACAGACAGAACGGAAGCATGTTCCAAACGTGGATGAATAATTATTAGGTACAGTGGCGGAAAGAACTAGATCTACCATTTGGAAATGAGTAAGAGAGAGCGCGAGTAAGAGACGAGGGAGTTAGGGAAGTTGATGGCTAGACGAGGAAGTCAAATTTAATGTGGACTTCGCATCACCATGAGGGTAGCGGTAGTTGCGAGCTTTCTCAAAAACTTGGAAGTGCACCAATGAAACCATTCCTTATACGGGCAGGACTTCTCTCGGCTCTATGTGTGCGGGCAACCCCAAGCACCCTTATATAAGTGGCTGCTGTAAGGACAGTTTTGTGATCTTGCGTTGTTCTTGCGTGAATGTAGAGGAAAGAACCGAGACTTTGTTCAATTGTCGCACTTGGTTGTCAGCGCCATCGGTAAGGCCGTCAGAATGTGATGGACTGCATAGTGATTACTGTGGCCAAGGGAACCCGACTACTGTTGCTACTCATGATGATGATGTCAGAAATTATTGTCGAAATTGTGCGGTATCGTTTAGCACTTTAGCGCAAAGAAATCTGAAAAGTTACATTTATACGTGATCGTAATCGCAATCGCAATCTCCAAATTTATAAGGGGTCACTCGAAAGTCAAGCGCAGAGCATCAGCTTATTCACGAGCGCTGTTTCTAGTCAGTGGGGTTGTCCAATAGAGTAGTCCGAAGGAGGCCGTAGTCTTTGTACCGAAGAATCAGAAATGTCAGAGTATATCTGCTAGGATAGGTAGCGTTTAGGTGAAGAATTGGAGGGTGGGAGATCAGTTGAGTCAGAGTAAGAGTGGTTCTGAGTGGGTAAGGATGTGAGACTTTGGTTTAAAATGGAAAGCCCCGAGGAATGATTGGATAGAGGAGCCTGAGGAAGGTGATGGTGGTGATAATGACCAACAGGGATGGCTGAACACTTAATAATGACCTGCCTGCTTGCTATTTGTTTCAGTTTCCTTCTGTGTCGTGGGTCTACCTCGACAATCCAAACGATGTCTGTGCGTAAGAACCTCTCTTTGACCACAGGCATCTTCTTTGTTGTCTTCGTTCTGGGCGGCGTCTCGGCTCAGAATCACCTTCAACTTTCACCTCGTAAGTCAGTAACTTTCGGGTTTTTTCTCGCTTTTATACCCGTATTAGTCCTTCGGCTAGAGAACGGAAACTATCAAAATCAAGCAAACTGAACGAACAAGCAACATATTCATCTTTTACAGCAGCGGTTCCCAACCCGTGGCCCGCGGGCCAAAAGTGGCCCGCCAGGCCTAAGAAAATGGCCCGCCAGGTCTCAGAAAATGACCCTCATCTCTCAAAGAATTATAAAAAAAATATATGAAAAGTGAACAATTTGGACAGGATGGAACACATTATTATTTTCTATTACAAATTATTATATAAAAACGTCGGTAAATAACATCAAGCATTATGGTTTGAGTCAATTAATAACAACTTTATATGCTTTTAGTTAATACAATGTTAACCTTGTGGCCCCCTAATGTCCTTCAACTACGAAAAAGTGGCCCTCGTGGCCTCCAACTTAGAAAAAGTGGCCCTCAAGTCAAAAAAGATTGGGAACCACTGATATAGACCAATATTGTGTCAAAGTGTCATCTAAAACTCTAAATATTACATTCTATTTTAAGGCTTAACTCGCTTAAGACAGTCATAATGGACTACCAATGTAAAGGACCATAAACTGAAACCGGAAACGATCATGATCTTGAACATCGTATAAGCTTATGTGAAGCTCGGAGTGCAGTTCAATGCTTGTGCAGTGTGTTTGTCTCATGCCTATGTGTGGTATACACCCCTAAACTTTGCAGCATGATTGAGAACAGTGGTAAGAGGTTCAACAGTGCATGCAGGGAGACCGATGAGGTCTGAACTGCGGTAGACATTTCGAGATATGACCAAAGCCTTCTATATAGTGTGCAGACTGCGCTGCATAGACATTACTTTTTTCATTTAGATATTTCTTGAGAAGCATTGAATGTCATCAAGTTGTCACTGAAGCAGTTCTCAATCTCAACAATAATACTGATGACTGTTTTCCTAAGCAGCCATTTCAGACTTCGAGCACTTAAATAAATTCTCATGTATGACAGGACAAGCGAGTGCACAGATTCAATGTGCAATTGTGCATGCATCTTGTCACCAAGAATTTTTATTATTCGACATGTCATTTCTTCATTGAACATGTGTGAAGAGATCCAGCAATTCATTGCTGGGTTTACTGTCTGGAACATAATCAGTGCTGCCAGAATAATACTCTTGTTTGGGTATAGGCATTATGGACTGTAAAACTTAATTTAGACATTCTTACATTTGGACAAAATAGGCCTATTGACAAAAACCTTACGGGTACTTTTTTTTACCACCTTGTACACACTCCTACACTTGTCTATGTTTGAAATGGTGGATGTTTGAGTGCAATAAAGCATACATACAGAGTATGTGAATTTGTATTATATTTACTGGATTCTCAAGTTAGTTACTATAAATTTATGTAAAAAATTTAAATAATTAAATAAGTTGAAAAATCAAACAAACAACATTCTTCTGTGAAAATATTATTATTCTTACTTTTAGTTATTATGACAACTCATTATTTCTCTGTATTTTACCAAGGAACAATTTATTTAGACTGAAAATTAATTTCTTATAGATATTTGTGCAATGCCTGTTATAGTGCAAACCTCAAAAATCCATGCAAATATTTTCGAATTTTTTTCCGATTTCCCATCATGTGTCTGTAGCAGGTGTTCAACCTGGTTCCTTCCTGATTCTAAATATGTATATCTTTTGCTTGTTCTCATAATATGCTCAATGTTATCAATAGCTCCCGGACTATATGCCTACATTCTGTATCCACTGCTTGTACCCATGTTATTTTTGTTTCTTTGGCAATAAATAAATAAATAAATAAATAAATAAATAAAAATAAATAAATAAGTAAGAACAAATGCTCGCATACATGACAGTAACCGTTCTGATGCGCAATGTCCAATTTATACCTATTAGCTGCTTGCTTTTGTGAGGTTCTATATTTACATTGGTTTCTTATTAGCTTATTTTTGGCCTGCTAATTCATTTCGTTGTCTTACATTTAGGCCTATATATAAACATTCATTTTCTTACTTGTCTTTTTTATTATTTCTATTAAATGCTTTTTATTTACTACTCTACCTTCCTGTTTGTCATTTCTCATTAATTTAAAGCTGTCCAATTCTTCTTCATGAATTTGCAAACATTAATCTTATATACACTATTACACTTAACCTTCTTATTGCACCAAAAGTAGAATCTTTGTCGCTGATTTTAGCCAGCGAATCAGAGTCGCAGGAAGAAATCCAGGAAATGCTTCGAGAAGTTGAGCTCGTGCTCGAGTCGAAGATGAAGAGCAATGTCCAAGAGTCGGAAGTGGAAGATCACGAGGATGATCGTGGAAACGATGTCGTAGCTAACACCAAACTCTGCAACTGTTCAGGGTACAAGTGTTCCTGCTGCCAACTCATTCGAATCAGAATACACCGTCAGACAAGTGAGTAAATTCAGGAACGTGTTCACCGAATCTGGATTCAAAAACACACAGGCCTACCATTTGTTGAAGAACAAAACCCGGCTTTGAGAAAGCCGGTGTGACGAAACAGAATAGAGGCCTATCCCGTAATAATCTTATCCCCAGATGAAGAGAAGTTTAAAAACAACCATTTCGCGTGTGCTTATTAATTTCTGCAAATTGACGTCCATTTCATTTTGTTTTTGAACATTGCCACTAACAGTTGTGTTTATTCGTACTAATTAACGTTGGTTGGTTTGGTTTTAGAGCACTGAGAACATTTAGAACACTGAAGAACACCTAAGAACACTTGGAATCACTAACTAAATTCGAGTTGCTTTGCTCTGAGCACTGCATAGGACATTTAAAACAATTGGAGTCACTTTAAATTTATCAACAATTATTATACTCATTTTAAAACAATACACTGGTAGATAGAATGGTTCATCTCCGAAATTAATTCACCCCTCCGGATAGCTTTAAGGGAGGGGCAGAATATCCCGCGCTGTAGAAAAGTCTGCAGGCATAGAAACAGCGACTTTTGTTGAGAATCATCGTAAAAATTCTTGAAGCTGCTAGACCTAAGTTTGGAGTCAAAACTCATGAAGGTCGATAGGATCGTAATCGTAATCTCGGGACTTCTACAACACACACGAATGCCAAGTCTCTGGAACCAGCTTATTCGCAGGCGCTCAATCAAACCAAAGTCGATTGGCAGGATTCAAGATCCTGAGAGTCAGGGGAGGAGCGAGACAGACTGCTAGGGTGAATTATGTTTAGAGTCAAAACGGTGTGGGAGGTTGGGACGTGGAAGAATCAGGATGGGATCTGTGAAAAAGCACTGTTGTCATTTTCTAGTGAAGACCTGTGTGAATATATCGGGAGGTGGAGTTTGGGTGACTTCGCATGATGGGTCAGATGATAGAAGAGCTTGCGATAATGTTGCATATGCCTGTGGATCCCGGACAGTTAAACGTGTAATTGACTAATTTATAGGATCGACTACAACGATAGCATTGTATTTCAATTGCTGTTAAATTACGGAAGAAAGCTGTAGGCTACGTGTAGACGCCGACATGGGTGGTGTTTGGTTTCCGTTCTTGAAATGGCTAAAGCCTTCTTGGGGGGGCTAAGCCCGGAAACATATAGGCTACCATTTACACGGTAAAAAATAAATGAATCTGGGTCTTCTTGGGGGGTCTTCTAGCCCCGGATAAACTCCACCCGGACGCCGAGCGATTTTCAACAACATTTTTTGGGCACCTAACAAATTCAGTTCTCAGCAGATTGGATGTACCTTGGATTTTATAACCTCCTAATTTCAATCATCCATTCCACTGATATGATGATATAGTTTGATGCCGTAGTTATCTAATCTACTGCTGCGATAATTTAATCTGCTGCTGAACCGATTTTATGTTGTACAGGTTGCCTCTATGTGACTTATATACCAGGGAACAGGACAATTCTGGCCTCTCTAACGTACGGATCAATCGCGATCTTCTCAGGAAGAGTAGTTCCAGGTGGGTCTATCATGAAAGTCTGAGGCACTTTTGTGCTGTTCTAGCCTATATTATGACACACTCCTAATGAGCAATGGCATTTTTCATCTACACACATTAACTTCTTTAACGCTGCGATCATAATGTTCAACTTTAAAAGAGATTTTATATAAAGCGCCATTACCGCATTATGCTATGCGCAGTGCATTTTTTTTATCGTAGGCTACAAATCTGGCTATATTATAACTTCGCCTCAGACTAACCAAGGAAGTCTCAACCTGTGCCAAGCAACAAAATTATGGAGGAGGGTTTCGCGACGAGCTTGCAACCCATCCGTGTAAAAGAGCTAACAACAGAAACAATGCAACAGATTCACTAGGCCTATCTAAATCAAATAGCGTCTAGGGAATAGGCAAGGACAATGAGGGCGTATAATATTCGCATAATAAACCTATGATAGATTGTGTACAGCCAAACTTCTACACGAAAGTCTCGATCGGACTTAGACCTGATTCTCTCGACAAAGTTTCTATCAGATAATTATGGGAACATAGAATGCGAGATGATGAATTGATAAATTATCTCATCATCTCATCACCTGCGCCAGTCATATATGATTATACAGTAGTCTTAAACCATTACACCTTATTGATTCCTTTCTCCTTCTCCAGCATAATGTGATTGGCAAACACCAGAACACGAGACTTCCACATCCGATTCACTCAACCCACGTTACCCACGTAGTAATTCTATAAAGTAATTGTTGAAGTTTTCAGCTCTAATTTTGCGGTAATTAATTGTAGTTTCTCTGAATTTAAATGACTCTTCAATTAGGGGAGTTCTGGGGACGGGGACAATCTAATTACTTGCCGCGCTTTCTTTATCACTGATGCGCCTTGTAAACGCGTTTGTGTAGGCCTAGCTGTTCTTTTCTAAGTTCATGCCAACTGTTTGCATTCATTTTGCACGTGTCGCATTGTGAAAATGATGTTGCTTATTTTTCCATAAATCGATTCGAACGCAGTTTCAAGGTTGCCGCCGCAACCTATATGCGTCAGAGCTCCTAGAAGAATCTCAAGGTGGGGCACCGTGTGCATCCAATTCACCGACTTCACATTTTTGCGCCGAAACACTTTATACGGATGCTCCAAGTTCACTTTTCGTGCATCCGGCACTGTGACAAACGTCGACTTTGGCTGCTTCAAATTGAAAGTCCGAAGCGACTTCCAACATGAGAATGATGAAGAGGAACTTCTGTATCTCTAAACCTCAGCGAAAGATCCGGAATCAATTCACCCATGGTGAAGGTCAGATGGAAAATCAGGCACTCCGATAACAAGAAGAATTCTTCAAAACTCATCTGTCAGTTTATTCAGTCATTTTCTTAGCAGATCCTCCATCTAGCTTTTATAAGTTTCAAAATATTCAGATGTGGTCTTGTTTTTTGTAGGCCTACACGAATGTCTTTCTGCTAAGAATGATAATCAGACCTTGTATCCTAAGAGTTCCGATAAACATTATGTTTGACAATTTTATCATAATTATCTCAAAAGTTAATATTGCTTAATAATACAAATTTGCAGTGTTCAGTAATAGTGTATCTTCCACGCACGATTGCATAAGCCTACTGTGGTCATCTTTACGGTTTCATTTCCGGTGCATATTTTGAAATGTCCGTCCTATATTTCCTCCACTGTGTGCTGGAATGTGTGAACTTGTAATTGCGAATTCAGTTATGATTTTTGAAAGTAAATCTTTATTGTAGACCATAATAGTAATTCTGGTAACAGTTTTGTATACCTTATCCATCTCATACTTTCTGCACGCACTTTGATTAATGTGTCCAATGGGGCAGCTGCTGAAATGCTGATAGTTCTGTGGTTAAACCTTGGAATAGTAATTATAAATATGCCCAGAGTAAATATTGACTTGAATTTCATCGCATTTTGCATTCGTTGAAGGCCCTACTAAGCCTGTACAATGTCATGTCATTTGGTTAGATAAGAATCGGTGCACTTAGTCGACAGGAAAGGTAGAAAATGTAAAATTGTCATAATATTATGGTATTTGGTTTCGTAGTTAGACCTACATCCATAAAATGCAGTTATTGATTGAAGAGATTGCTTCAAAAACCCAGGTAGTTTTTCATTCATATCTTATACTATATTTTTACATAAATTTGCATTTTTTTCTTATTGCTGCATGCTGTTTTATATTTTATGGACCCTTTTGACATTTAGTCTGTAGCCTGCATTCCGTTCCATTTATTAAAAAACTTCCTTTTAGTGTAGGACTATTATCTGTATTTGGATTTGCAAATAAAATATGCTGCATGGTAAAGATTTACTTTTGTTCGACCCTCTTCTTTAGGTGCTCTGCCAAGTGACAGGTTCAAACGTCCAATGTCTCCACTCTCCACCTTTCACGCTGTTGTGCCACGTCCTTAAGTAACTGTTCTCTGTATCCCTCCTCCATCATCCCGTTCAGAAATTTTTTTCTAGGTCTTCCTCTGCACCTCTTTCCCTCACGAATTTCTCTAGCTGTTCCATTGATACGTTTTTCTTGGGAGCTGTAGAGAGGTGGTTTTCCGTTGCCTTCCTCTCGGTGGTTTTTTTCCTGGAGACACCCTCTCCTAGCGTCGATATCTTCTATCGTCCGTCCTTCGGCTTCTTCGCCCATGGGGCATCGCATAATTATGTATAATAAGCTACCGGCGATTATTCGGTCGTCCACCTCGCACTCTGCTTCCAACAGGGGGAAAACGTGTAGGTGGCGTGGTAGCAGTTGGGTAGCAGACGCTATTTGAGACGTAGCCTATGCTACCTACCTCATCTCCAAGCATTGTTCGACCTGTTTGACTGAAATCTAAGTGAATTCGATGTTTCTTAGAATATTGTAAAAGTTATGTAGAGGTGTGATAATGAACCAAGTGGAAGGCTGATTGCTTGGCAGGCTAAAAGTTTATAGTTGCCTTTTAAACACTTTCAGACCTATTTTCTTCAGTAGAATCATCAAGACACTTCACGTTGCACTCCGAATGTGCACGACCTGTTTGCAGTTTATTCACACATTTTATTTATCCAACTCTAAAGACATCTTTCCATGAGATCCATTCCGGTTCTCCAGTGCAATCGCCACAAGACCTGGACGATCAGAGTGATTCCAAAGAAGGAAGTCCTATAGAGGGTTAATCTTGTCGCATTCTTCCAAAATCATTCGATGCACATTATGCCGGTGCAAAAAGTTTCAGTCGAAAGCAACTGATTATATAAGCTTAGTCTAGGAATAGTTCGTCTAAGCTTTAATTAGCAGCACAACTTGAAACTTGTCGTTTGATGTGCTTGTCGTATCATTAAGGCAACTTCCAGCAGTATAAATTTTAAAAATCGACATTAGCCTACGCTTTAGATTTGGAGGTCTTAGATATGGATCAGCACCAAGAGTCTAACTAAGACATACGTAATCATTGTGCAGTTGTGGCCTATGGAATATGCATGCGAACGTCATTATTTTTCCTAGTATAATTGCTAACACCACAGTAGCAGGTTCACTACAGTAACTGACATCGCTACACGTAGTCCTTCTATAGTGTAGGCACACATTCTTGAGTTACATTTGCTAGCAGTGCCTGTAATTTAACGCAGGATCCGGTTTTGAGAATCAAACCATCGACCATACGACTGACTCTTTGACTATCTTCCACAAGTTAACAGTTAACTGCATGAGCTTAAACAGCCATCTTCTGATTTATTTTTGGCATCAACATCGATTTGAACCAAGGTGAATCAGACGCAGAAATACGACAATCGAGACTTCTTTCACCAATAAAACTTTGTTGTTTCAAAGATCTGTCAGGCCATTCTTAGCTAGGCGTGACTGGGAGTGATCCTGAGTAGGTTCGGTATGAATGAATGAATGAATGAGCCAATGAATGTTTGCGTACAGGCACGCACGCATGCGTACTATAGCGACCCTTCAATTCATACAATTCATTCGAGTGTTTATATAGCGCCTCTTCAAGAAAACTACTCAGAGGCCCTCCCGACTCCAGCACGGTCAAACAGAACAGTTTTAAGTGCTTATAGAATGTGTCAGAGAGTGATCTAGGGAAAAGGCGCAGCTCAAGTGGGAGGGCATTCCATACCACCGGGCCAACCACAGAAAAAGCACGACTCTGCATGATGGAGGTACGAGCAAACGGGACCAAGAGCACAGCCGACCTTGGGGCCGACCAGTCCGAGTAGGCCTACTTGACACAGGTCGACAAAGATCAAGTAGGTAAGTTGGAGCAAGACCTAGCTGGCATCGCCCTATCAGGGAAGAGATCAAGCTTGCTACTCAGAGGCGCTTCGTTCTCTTCGTTCTGAGCGACGCCCTGGCAAAGAGGGACCTTGAACTTTCACCTCGTAAGTTAACCAATCAGATTGTTTCTTCACTCACGCATATAATCATGCGAACATTAGCAAGGACGAACGCTCTTGTGTAGACCTATAAAATTATGTCCTGTTTATAGATTTCATCCTTATTACAGCGGTCTATTTTATTAACCTAATTACTTATTTACAATGTGCCTATAACTTACCCATCTATCTACTGGCTTCTACTCAGGCCCGGATCTTGGTTGTGAGGGCACAAGCAGCCAACTGCAATTCGGTTCCCAAAACAAACATTAGCGAAGTCGACTTCCTGCCAACTCGGTATTGACAATACCATAATTATGTAGGTCTAAGCCTGTAAAAATAAAGCAAAGTCAAAACACAATGGTTAGTGAACATAATGGTTAGTGAACACAAAATTCAAATCAATCTCTTTCATTTACTACGAAAGCAATAATTTGCAAACAATTGCGTTTCGCTCAATTATTTTAATATCTGAAACCGAAGAAGGATGATAATAGCAGGGTGAAAATTGTTGGGAGGGCTGGGGTTCAACATGGTGGGGTTGTCTCCCTGAAAATCCCATAGTAGGCCTAGGGTCCTCATTCTATTCTTCATTCTACTCCACATAAATCACGTCTGACCACAATTATTTTGCTTCAATTCTTATACCGACTGATAATGAAACTATTTTTGCATTCGCCTAAGTGAATGTGCGTTATTGTCACTTTGAACAACAGCGTGCGTTCTATCTTCTAAAACGTTTCTATTCACAAGCACAATCTTGCAATCTTTGATGTAGGCAAAGTCCGCAATGATTATGTTCACCATAATTGTCCAGATCGTAAGCGACACTCTCAATATTATTGTCGCATTATTAGACCTTCTATACTCAAAATAGCTAAGTAAAGTTAGTTAACCGTTCTCGAAGCATCGATGATTGCGTGTTACGGGTGCTGCTAAATTTTAGCCTTTTTCTTTTGACTCTCACTTCTATATTTTCTTTTATTCGAATATGGGTCTACACTCTACATCAACTAAATTAATGTGACAATTGAAATAATATGAACAATTGTCGCAGTCACAATGGTGATTGCTTTACCTGTAGACACTATCTAACAGGCCACGCTTTAATAAACGACACTAATTTAGTAAGCTGGTTCTTTGGAATAAATATACGAGGACTTTTAAGATTTCTAGGTTTAGAAGTCAGGATAGGCTACCAGATAGACTGAAAAACCTAAAATTTTGAAGAGACAACATGAAGAGTTTAATGGAACCTAGATCAAAACTCCTTTCACATGTCGGCCTATAGCTGAATAATATTGAGTGTATTCCGATATAATTCAAATTATACATGTACATGTACATGTACATGCACACCAGTTATGTAGCCTACATTTTTGTGCTGCAAGCAAAAGAAAGATATTTTTGAGCTCAAGAATAAATTCTAAGAAAAATGTGAAATAGTGACTGATGAAAAAAAGGAATTTGTTTCCGTTTTTCCAGTTTTTTTCATTAGATGTATTTCAGGGACATTAAAAATATGGAAAGCGCTCGTAATAAGCTGCATATGACAGGGTTGGTGTAGAAATATTAGTATAATGAGGTAGCCTATCATAATAGCGAGAGCGACATACGTCTGTTGGTTGCAACGGACTGCGGTTCAAGCCCCGGGCTGGGAGTTGACATTAAGAGATTTAGATATCTCGGGCTAGCACGTGTGGGACGCAGGGGCGCAAGCTCATGCGGAGCGACCTTGGGCAAGTTGCTTGCCCATCATTGTCTGTGGGGAAGGGAAGGCAACGGGAAACCACCTCACTCATCTCATCTCCGGGTGGCGAAAGTCATAGACCTGCTTTCGGGCAGAGAACCATCATCTCATCTCCGGGTGGCGAAAGTCATAGAACCTGCCTTCGGGCAGAGAACCATCATCATCATCATAATAGGTAGTGATTTCTTTGTTACGATTATAAAATAGGCTACCATGGTTAAATAGATTGTTCGATAGTTCCCCAAGAAGCTATTGCATCCTTACCTGATACCTTACATATTTACGTTAACTCTCATCGAAACAAGCGAAAATGCAATTTAATAGGAACACCCCGTTTTGTGGACGAGAGGAGGAGATGCGTTGCCCGATGTGCAGACCTGCACGGGAAGGACTAAGTATTAAGTAGGTACCCCGTTTTGACAGTGGCGTAGCAATAGGTCGTGCAGTCCGTGCAGTGCAAATGGACCCTCGGCTGTCAGAGTAATTTGTTATTTTCAGAATATTCAGAATGTAATCAACTCCACATGTACAGCGCATGCTACGTAGGCTACTCAATGGCTTCATTGGCTTAAGCCGGAATATCCAAGCGCTGGATTTAAAACGCAACTCGTGTGCGGTGTAGGATACCTTCATAACAATATCTTTACTCTCTGCAGTCTTTGGCAGGAAGTAGTAGTAGAATTATAGGCCTAAATATTATAGTGTCACGGATTATGGAATATTATAATATAACTTGTAGTGCTTTGTACAATTTAATTGACAATTGCAAGATTAATTAATTTAAAAATACTCCCTCAGTTAGTTTTAAGCATTACTTAGGCTGCGCTGCTAAGCGATAAGCACACAAAAAACGGGCAAAGAAGGTCCTCAAAATGTAAAAACTTTCCGTATTTAGACTATGCTTCAACAGATGAAACAACGTTTTCCGATAAATTTTATCCAGTACTCTGATTCAATTTTCTCTGGTAACCTCAGAAAATAAAAAAGTTTTATAAAAGTTTAAAGGGAAATGATAAAAATTGTAATAAATTATTTAAACAAATTAATTTCGAGTTCGAAAGATGCAAATTGAGTCTATCGCAAAAAAAGAGCCAGGCGTTTTGCACAACCGTTTTGTCTGAAATCGAGGGTTTCAAGCATTGAATGGGCCCACCACCAAAGTCTTGCACAGGGCCCCCGAAAACCTTGCTACGCAAATGCGTCCTGAAATTTTATTTAGCATAAATTATAGTGCTTTTACATGCCAATTTTGTAAGATGATACTTGACTAACAGTTACTGTAAATTGCACTGTATCAGTCTCTCTATGCAGCATAAATCATTTTATGATGAATTTTAAACTACATGTTTATTTGCATTAGTTGTGACGGTCTGTCATAAATGTTTGATCGACTCAATGATTGTCTCTCTAAAAAGCTGTAAAAACAGATAAAGAAACCATAATTCTGGTAAAACTAGGACTGAATGCTGTTATGTGAAAGCATATTATCATGTGCGTATGAGCACTTGTTATAGCGCTCCACCAAGATTTCTACTCAGAGGCGCCCCAACCCTGGGTGCCCGCACATAGGGGCAAGAGGGGGCACTTGCCCCTCTCTGGAAAATTGATTTGTCCTATTTTTAGATAATGCTTTTCAGTTTTTAACAAATTTCCTTGTACTAAAGCATAGATGTCACTGCAATACACAAAGTAAAACTGAGAAATTTGCATTTAGAAGACTCTGAAAACATATTCATGTTTTAAATATTCTGCTCTGAATTTTCCATCTCTTGTTAAAAAATTAAACTGTAGACATCGTGTTTTGCCCCGTCCTGCAAAAATTTCTGCGAGCGCCCATCCCCTCCGACTACCGCGCAGACACTGACCCGGAGTTTCACGCCGAAGCGCATGAAGAATAATAGACTAAAATTGATTTATACACTGCGGCTTGAGGTGGATTCGAACCCGTAGCTTTTCGGCTCCAAAGCACCGAGCATGCCCCTACACCACTGTGCCCCATGTTAGTGCATAATTATGTAAATCAATACTTATATGGCCTAAATGTTTTATGCATGTATGCATGCGTTATAATAAAAAAAACTGTGCTTGATATCGCATCTGAAACAATTTAAATGTCATCCTCATTATCTATATTTTATGGGTTGCTTTATAATGTCGATTGCTTCTGCAAGTGGTCGGTAATTTAGAATGTAAAAAAACACGAAGGCATTGGGTTCAAATTAGATAAGAGTGAAAGAGATAGAAAGAGAGACAGAGAGGGAGAGAGAGAGACAGTGAGAGAGAGACTGAGAGGTACAGATGGAAACGCACATCGCGAGCAAAATGCGTGGTAGAGATAGTCGGTGCTGTGAGGGAGAGAAGGTGACGCGCAGACAGAATCGAGAAGTCAATTAAAGCGGAGAGGAAGTTAGAGCAGACAGTGCATTATTTAGGGAATAGGAAGTCATAATAATTGGACAGAGCTGGTGACTTGTGTCCGTCATCCAACGAGTAGCTGAAGTTACAATCTTGCCAAATATGGGTATGCATAAAAAACCTGACCATATACGGTCGTGATAATATTATTATCTTCCCCCTAATCTGATCAACTCATTGAAGCTTATATAAACGCTTGCTACAATAATTATTATGGACAGTTGTGATGTGGTGTACGTTGCTTGAAGTTGCGATATAATATAATTATTATAGGCCTACGTGAAGAGGAGACATACTGAGAGTATACGCAGACATTCTCTTTCTACTGAACGACTCAATAGGTAAGACTGTCTTCATCATAATATCATGGTCTTCAGGAAACCGTCCAAGGGCGACCCACTATCCTAAAGAAAACTCGGACACCACTCCACATCAGCATTCCGCAAGACCGGAATAGACTCGTTTTAATTGCTGCCATGGATTAGGCCTACTGCTTAGGTTTTGTTGAAGTCAATCAGCTTTTCATATAAAGACAGTTTGTGTTGTTGTTGTTGTTGTTGTTGTCGTTGTTGTTGTTGTTGTTGTTGTTGTTGTTGTTGTTGTTGTTGTTGTTGTTGTTGTTGTTGTTGTTGTTGTTGTTGTTGTTGTTGTTGTTGTTGTTGTTGTTGTATGCTTTAGATTCCGTCTGTGGCGTGTTGAGACGATGTCGGTGTTCAGGAATCTCTCATTAGCCAGTGGTGTCTTGTTCGTTGTCTTCACTCTAAGTGAGGTCTCGGCTCAGAGGAACTTTGAACTTCCACATGGTAAGAACAACAGAGATCTCTTTTACATATCCGTGCACAAGACTTAGTGAGAACTAATGTTCACAAAACAATATGGCAATTTGTTTCATGTTTGTAGTTAACTGAATATTTAATATTCATACAGTATTTCTTATTTCGTTATTTTGATTGCGCTTTTATTTATCTAGTCTTTTGCTTTTTCATAGTATCCGTACGCATAAGTTCTTATAATATGCTATTCATTTGCCCACTTTCTTTGTTTTCATTTATTTGCCAACAAATTAACTCCTTTTAATATTTATGCATGTAGGTCTATGCTTTACTTACTTTATGTAGGCACTATAATTATGACTTCTTATATTTACTGCTCGCATGCCCTGTTGTGTTTTTGTTTTACTCTATTACTATGTGACCATATCAGCAGAGCCGTTTAAAGGAGTTTTGGAGCCCTAGGCACAAACATTAGTCTAATCCTAAACATAACTATGAGTCTCATCTAGCACCTCCTAATTATCAATTTCTTTATCAGTTTCCACAATGTAATTGTAGCACTGTAGGCTGCAATCTGAACAAAATTACTCAATTGTGTCAGTGCTGATAAAAGGAGTGGTTGAAAATTTCATTAAGCAAGCTATAATAATTAGGCTATTACAATAATAATTTCTGCACGTATCAAGTTCAGCGACTCAGTTCTGCTACTTCTGGACCGTTACAGTATAATGAATAACTGCAAAGAGAGGTGCACGGTCTAAGCCCTAATTTCTTGCATTGGATTAGGCTTATTATTAGGCTTTGCGCAAAAAGGTCATGCACTGCTGACCAGGACACGGCTATCAGAATTGTTACAAAATAATGTTACACAGACCAAGGAAGAATTACCACAATCCGGAAGCCATGTGTGTAGGGACTACATAGTAGACTAGTGATGCTATTCTTTTTACTAAGTGTTCAAGGAACAAAACATTTTAGAATTGGACAGTTTGAAATTTAAAAGGTAACACTGGAAAGACGCCTATTAGCATAAATGTACAAAAAGTCTTGAATTGAATTGAATAGAAATTGCAATCTAAGTCACATAATATATCGTTGATTTCAGACATCGACTTGGAATCTATGGAAGAAATCGAGGACCTGCAGTTTGAAAAAGTGCACCGCATGTTCGAGGTGAAGATGGCGAGCAGGGACCAGCAGGGGTCTGTTTCGAATCACGAGGATGATGATCGGGGGAACAATGTCGCCGCCGACCCAAACCCATCTTGCAACTGTTACGGCTTGCAGTGTTCATGCTGCCATACCATTCAGATCTATAGTTTCAGGCAGGATGGTAAGTAAATTAAGAAATCTGTTGACTCGGTCTGATTTTGAAATGCCTGTGTATGTGCACTTGTTATAGCGCTCCTTCAAGATTACTACTCAGAGGCGCTCCCGACTACAGCGCGAACACTGAATCGGAGTTTCAAGCTGAAGCGATTGAGCAATTGCGAATCAAGGATTTGCTCTAGGTCCATACGAGGTGGCTTGAGGTGGGATTCAAACTTGCAACCCTCCGACTGCAAGGCAACGAACATACCCACTACACCACCGCGCCCCCAAATGCATACGTCATGTGTAGACCAAGACTTGTCTCCCAGAAAACCAGCGACAGCTGACCAAGAGACAGGGAAGCAGAAAGCAAGTTTGTTTCTGAACTCTTGAAGCGGCGAAACTTTAGTTTGGAGTAGAAAGTTCTGGAAGGTAATAGAATAGTTTGAGGCATAATGATGGTGATCTGTGAAACCTGCTGTCTCTGAAAGAGGCAACGGTTGACCTTCACCGTCTTCCGAAGCCTCAATTGCAATTAAGTTTCAGTCAACTGCTGATAATTGGACGAGTTTGAAATTAAGATTTTTTGCATCCACTAAACGCGATTAGCAATCCTTTCCAGGGATGTTTCAATATCTCGTACATTATTTTGCTTCTGCGATTGTTTGTGTTGATGTTGGTAAGGCTCAATGGCTATCTAGGAGTATGACTAACAAAGTTAACCCTCAGGCTACCAAGCTTTTTTTGTAACACTGACTACCAAGGGGGGGTGGTTACCACCCCCCATGGATTTTGGGTTTGGCTTGAGATATCATAACTTGTAATACACCATTGGATTCAGCATTCATTTCTGCACAAAATGGTATATTTGGGTTTAGAAAATATGAATGCCCCTCGAAATTATGAATTTTTACCATGGGTACCCGTCGATTTCACAAAACGTATCCTTACGCATAGGGAATATATTAGAATATGTGTGTTTTAGACATTATTTATATATAAAAAATAGTTTACATATTATAAAGTCCAATGTTCATCTATAAAAACTAGTAATAAGTCTGTTTTATGTTCAATCAAAACAAAAAAACATGTTATAGCTGCTGAAAAACGTTTACGCAGACATATCGGCTTGCATTGTAAAAAAAAAAACATTTTCACACATTTAAATTTATTTTGAGCACTTCCGGTCATCAAAAGACAAATTATTTAGTATTAGAAAATAGCCCTAAATGCCCTCTACAGAATGGCATAATTTATTTCTATTAAAAAATAAATTATGAATAAGTAATAATAGAAAAAACATGACAATTTTATTAAAATAAAACACCTTTATATATATTTTAATTTATTTTGAGCACTTCCGGTTGTCAAAAGACAACTCAATGAGCATGGAAATGTAGCCCCACATTCCCTCTATAGAATGGTATAATTTGTGTCTCTTAATATTAAAGGGCAGAAAAGTTACAGACGATATTCTAGGGGGGGGTGGATACCACCCCCCTGGTGCCTTGGGTATATCGGGTGTAACTTTTGAACCGTAGGGGCATCATTAAAACTTTTAGCTCAAAATGTGTCCCAATGAATCCACTACAGCTACTAATTTTTTCAAAATTTTATTCCAGACGGAACGCGTTTGATTTGCGAAAAACCTAGGGGTGGCAACCACTCCCCCCCTTGGTAGCCCGAGGGTTAAGGTCCCAATGATGAAAATAACGTAGATTATTTTATTCACAACAGCGAAATTACAAAGATACCTTCATTATGAAGCGACACCGGAACAGCCGGTAGAGTAGAGCACCATGTGATTTTTGATGGTGATTTGTGAAACCTGCTGGTGATTTGTGAAACCTGAACGCTCACAAAAGTCGACAAGTCTAACAGAGACCCCTTGTAGTCGCACGTCAAAGTAGTCAGGCAGAATTCACCAACCAGGCGAACAAGACAGAGCAGAAAGACTCGAAGGTCGAAACTCGCATCCCAGCGAGGGAAATCAGCGAAGCGTAACACGCTCAAAACACCAAACCGGACATAACGAACAAAGCAACACCGCAACTGTCTTACAATTCTCACTACGCAGTTCAATTTATACACACGCTACAAAACTGGCGCCAAGTCCATCCTTCTTTAGCCAAACTAAACGTAGCAGGTGACAGAGTCATGTCTAGTGTTCGCAGCAAAACGTGGCTTAGACACTAACTGTCTAACAATGTGATTATGTAAGCCTAATCTTTTGTCGAATCCATTATTCCGTGTTGCCACAGGTTGCCTCAGGATAGCTTATGTACCTGACAGAAAGGTGATTCGCTTCTCTCTAACGATTGGATCGTCACTTCTCTTCTCAAAGGAAAGTCCTGGTAAGTCTATGACCTGTGCTGTTCAATTTAAAGCTCACTCCTGACGAACATTGTTATTAATAATAATTATACTCACATTTACTCTTTTGTGATGTCATCATATACACTGTGTCCGGAGAAAAAGTGACACATTTCGTAAATATGAAATTAAATAGTAAATACTCATCGGTTTTTAAAATTCAAATTCCGTTTTCAGCCTGCATGCACATTTGTCTAATTATACTCGTGAAAATATAAAAGTTCCTGTCATAACAGGCCGGTGGGATCACGTGGTTTCTGCGGAAACCTCTTGAAGTAACAAAAATGGCGGTAATGGCAAATAAGTAAGTAGCCTATATACTTTAGAAGCCCAACTGCTCAACCACACTTGGGTTTAGGCTACATGAAATTAAGCATCATTATAAAGCATTCTTGTCAAAAACGTTGCTTTAAGTTGTGCGCCCGTGAAAAAAGCGAACGTTTAAACAGGATTTACAGTTTGTAACTGCATTGGTATGCCACTGCATTGGTATGCCACTGTTGGCCTACTAAGTTTAAGCACAGGATTGTTAAATTAAACACAGACTGTGAGTGTTTTATCAAAACCAACTCGTATGTTCGAAATGAGTCGCACAATCCAGAACATACATGAAATGAGAGGAAAACGATAGCAGCACCAATGCCAATGTTGAATGCAATCAAGTACCGATGGAATTATGATTTTCAGCAATTTATTATAGTCGGCCTTCTACATAATAGTGATGCTTGACTGATTGAATTATAATAGATTTGTCCATAATATTATTATTGCGCTTGCGGTTTCAGTGACACGGGTGCCACCTATTTGCGTCAGATATCCAAAAATCTCACGGAGAGCTTCCGTCTGCGTCGAATTCAATAGCCTCCGATGTAGCACCACCACTTTCCACGGATGCTCCAAGCTGAAAGTGAATGCTCTCGGCATCACCCTTCTGACCGTCGACCTTGGCTGTTTCGACATAACACTTCCGCGGAACGCCGTCCAAGATGCCGATGAAATGGAACTTCCGTATCTCGAAGGAGGCAAAGACTGAGGAAAAGACCCGGGACCAATCTACAGATGGTGACACTCAGATGGTCATCATCAAGCCTTTCGATTATAATGGGGGAGAACTAAGATTCATTGGAAGGAACTCGCTTGAGTCATTCCCATTCTGTACATGTCTGACAGTTTATTCGCTTACTTAGTTTCTATAGCTTTTCTAAACGTTCATTATGCCTAGTACATAGAAAATATGTGTTTTCTTCTCTATAATACATTGAAAATAATTATGTGTTTTCTTCTCCATAATACATGGCTGTCGTTTCTGCATAGCCTATCATTCGAACCTTCTAAATGTTGACCAAATCCGCATGATAGTTTAACTTCGATCTAAAAGTTGAAGCACTGCTGGTTGTTTAACTCTACGTATACCGTGTGTGCGCGTGCGTGCGTGTGTGCGTCAAAAACACAAAGTCCAAGCCCCTGGGAGTGTTAAAAAATTTTAATCGCCAACGATTTTCGCGACCCTCAACGGCAATTGACGTACAGCCTTAGAAGATAATAGTCTTTGCAAGCAATAACCAGACAACTGGAAATTGTTATTCAAACTTATTTTTCTCGTGTTTTCTGCATACGCTTCCGTTCATATGTCTTCCATGGCATAGTGCTGATGGTTTGATGAGTGAGACCATTGGTAATATATAAAGCTCGACCTCATTTTCATATACATCCGCACATGTTCTTATAACCTATACAGGAGTTGTTTGTTACAATTGAAGGTGGTCATTCAAAAGAAAGATTTGAAAAATATAAAAAAACTGTTATGTATTTGGTTTTGCAGTAATAATAATGACGTAAAGGTTGACCCAGTGATTCCCATATAACTATTAAGCTGGTTTTTTTTTATTGCATTGTCTACATTAAACTACACCGTGTCTCAAAAAAAACTGTGCAGAATTGTTTTTGTCAGAACTTCGTCAAATTTCCACCAATCTTAAAAACTTTTGGTAGGTAGATTGCAAAGTGGCTGAAATGTTATGCTATATATAAATTTTCCACCTCACCTGATTCATATCACTGCACTACCTTGTTAAACACAGATGTACCAATTTTTCCATATAACGGACTCTCGAAGCTTGGCTGCACTGAAATCCATTACATCGAGCCGGATGTCAAAGTGAATGGGGCATAGACCTACTGTCACGACAACCTTCTTGACCAGAAGATACCGTCAGACATTCGCCGGATATCCCAGGGCGAGTTTATTGTAATTTCAACAGGATGGCGCCCCTACGCATCAAGCGCGCGACACTTGTCTCTTTCCTGGAGCGAGAGACGCCCGACTTCGTCTCTCCAACACTGTGACTGCCGAATTCCCCGGATCTTAACCCAGTCGACTATAGTATATGGAGTGTGCTGCAGTAGGTTTAACGGTCCAGAATAGCTAACGTCGACGAACTCAAAACAACGAACTCAAAACGCTCCTGCTTGACGAGTGGGCGCGCTTTGACCAGTCGATCGTTGATGCTGCCATCGGCCAGTTGCGTCGCCGTCTATTCTGCACAGTTTTTTTTGAGACACGGTGTATATTGATTGTCTAACCTGGCAGTTCCATCGCATTCGTGTCATTGCTTCTCAATATACAGTTTGTAATGATGTCTGTCCTTGCTTCTGGACATTCGGTGTGATTTATAAAAGACATTTCCCTATTATCGTCTGTAGTTGGATTTGCAAATAAAAGATGCTACATCAATTTTGTTTACATATGTCACCCATTTGACTTACATGTACAACAAGGCTTCCTAAACGAATTCTCAGATAATTGCGTTGTTATTTATTACACTGTTATGTAGATGCGCCCTTGGAAACCAGTGACATAGCCAGGAATTTATGATGGGGGGGGGTTATGACCAGGCCAGATGCCCTTCCTGACACCAACCCAACAGTATTACAGTTAAAGAGGGGAATAAAGTAACTTTGTTACTGCAAACAATTGTTTTGTTCTTTCCTATTTAAATGGATAATATAACCTTTAAAAAAACTTTTTCCTAAGCCAATGGTTGTTAACCCCCTAATCCTCCCCTGGTTTACGCCACTGTTGGAAAACCACCAGACGGCTTCTAGAAGTGTTTGAGTGTCTGGTAGTTTTAAATTTTCACAATTGTCTTTTCTTACCCCATCTCAAAGTAGTCTTTGACATTTTATCTAACTCCAAAAAAAGCTTCACGCTTAGAAGCCGCCCGAAAATGACGTCACGCAATATAGGAAGGAACTCGCTTGAGTCATTCACATTCTGTACATGTCTGACAGTTTACTCGGTCATTTGACTCATTTAGTATCTCTAGATTTTCTAAACTTTCATTATTATGATGGGGGGGGGTCACACGTCAACACAATTATAGTCATAATATGATGACTAGAAAGAGACCGTCACAAATCGTCATCCAAGAGGTCGGATTGGAGAAAACTCGCAAAAAGGCGAGATGACCTAGGCAACACCGGTTACTCCCACAGTTTTGTACCTATTCGGGTCAAACGTTCCAGCTAGACAGAGGGCCACCAGGACTAGGCTACACCTCCGCCATCCTGCCACGCCTCGACCTTGAGATTGGGTGAGAGAAAAAATTATCGGGCAACACCCGGTTCTTCAGCTAGACATCGTATAAAGTTAAAAGAGTACTTGCATACTCACGTGCATACTTTCATAGATGCTAACATTATGCCTAATATGTCTAAGACAGTGTGTCCTTATACATAATAATGCACGCTGTAATAGAATAAAACATACATAATATTGAAATGCATGTCTATATTATAACGAGCCGTATGCATGCAGACATCCGTTCATGCATCGATACACACATAATATTTATACGTATAATTATGTATATTTTGGATTTGGATGAATGGTTGCTTCAATGGCGTGACGACCACAGCGTCAAGTGACCACCGCCACTAACTTTCCAAACATCGACTCAGCCATTCATTCGATAGGCGGCATTGTTAAAGTTAGCAGTGGTATGTGATGAGAGCCCTGCATGGCTGCCATACATCAAAATGCGATCCTGTACTAAATTGCTGTGCTCCGACATACTGTGACTTTTATCCACACTCGTGTTACTTGTGTGGTTGAATTAATACAGATGAATGCCTGTTTAAAACGTCTGGGTATAATTATCATTTTATTATTATTACTATTAGTCTACTATTAGTTTTCAATGTATTAGGCTACTCAACCCGTGGAGCCGTTTTCCCAAACCCCAACTACTACTTTTGCACCAATAATACATATTAAGTATGCTGTTTTTCAAATGCTGATTGTGACAATTAATCACAAGTAACTATATCACCCCCTATCAACTCATCTAACTTCTGCGTAATAACTCAACACAAATCTTATTGCATCAGTTTGACAGTGTTTAACACACATAAAGACTTCGTTACGTATGTGTCTTGGGTGCATGTACATAAATTCATGTAGGCTACGTGTAGTGGGATGGTTGAGTAGATAGACACAGAAACATATATATACCGGCATGCATACAAACATATATATACAAACATATATTATATATGTGTACATATAGGTCTATATATGAACTGCGTGCGTAGTCTCTGATTAGTCGATACATCTTCTTCCTCTTCTTCTTCTTCTTCTTCTTCTTATTATTATTATTATTATTATTATTATTATTATTATTATTTTTATTTTTATTATTATTATTACTACTACTACTATTGTGCGCATCTGTCATCGATGTGTAGTGAATAGATCGAAGCAGAGATGAAGGGAGATTAAGAAAAGGAGACAAAGTGAGAGAGAGAGAGAGACATAACAGACAGACAGACAGAAACAGAGAGAGAGACAGAGAGAGAGAGAGAGAGAGAGAGAGAGAGAGAGAGAGAGAGAGAGAGAGAGAGAGACAGACAGACAGACAGACAGACAGACAGAGAGATATGGAATGGACGAGAAGTTGAGAGGCAGAAAGGGAAGTGGAGAGCAATTTGAGGAAGTCAAATGTGGATCTGATTTGATTAATTCTTCCTCATCATTCTGAGGGCATCTGAAGTTACACACTATACCAAAAATGGAAATACTGCAAAACCTGACCATATACGGTCGGGCATTCTATCAGCCATGATTTCGTGTACCGTTATATAAGCTGCCGTTGTAAGAACAGTTTGCCATTTCGCTCTCCTTCTCTGCTTTGTGTAAAGAAAATCACCCTGAAACTATCGAGTATCTTTGAACCATTATTCGACTTAAAAGGTAAGTCCATCTCAGTCGGGTGGATTGGCAATCATCGGCGTTTTACCATCTTCTATACGGTACAGCAAGACCTCGTATAATTAATTATTATAAAGATGCGTGTGAGTATGAAATTTTGCATATTTGCAATACCAATAATAATAATTTGTCGCCTACTCCACATGGGAGCGTCACACGATGAGTTGATCAGACTTCAATGTCTATCTAATCTCACTACTCATCATTTATTCAGGTAAGATGTCCAGCCGGGTCGCGAATTCAGCGAGGTATGCTCCACCATCCACGACCATTAAACGAATATAGGCCTACATACCTCAGGGAAAAGGAGACATTAATGGGTGAACAACTTGTCCAAGGGGGCTACACAGTGGGTAGAGGTGGATTCGAACCTTCGAGCCTTCCATATAGGCCTAAAGTCACCGAACATACCACCACGACACCGCGTCCCATACGAGACGCACATGTATGAATGCATGTAGGCCTATGGATTGTATGCATCTATATGTGCGTGTATGTGTGCATTGCAGTAGAAATCACTATGTAGCCTACCTGTGATAACGAAAATCTACTAAAATTATGGCATCGTCAGTAGCTAGGGACTTGACACCATTTACCATGAACGCCAAAGATAAAAAATTGCAAAGGATTTACCTGTTAAATTCTTTTAAACTTGAAGATATTTGGTTCGCTGAATAGATTCAGTAGCCTGAGTGTCCTCGTGCTGTCTCCTCGACTTTATCACTCTCATTCTGATCTGGCATCGGAACCGACAACGTGACTGTAGAGTGTAGACTATGTCGCTTACCTGAAAAGTCGGTGCTTTTGATATAGCTCCGGTGTTGAAACTGATTTCAAAATTTACATTTACATTGCAAATTATTGTAAATATGTAATTGTGTATGCCTCTTGATATGTGTTTGAGTTTCCTTCGATTACGAGGACGATGTCTGTTCTTAAGAACTTCCCATTGGCCAACAGTCTCTTCTTCGTTGTCTTCTTTCTGAACGGCGCCCTGGCAAACAGGAACCATCACCTATCACCTCGTAAGTTGACCAATAAGATCGTGTTTTCACTTACGCATAATATTATATGCGTAAACAAGAAATGATGGAGTTCTTGTAATTGTTATGGTCCCTCTGTTTATCCATCTGCATCGTTTATACAACGGTCAATATTATTCATTTATACCTAATTACTTACCTTTAATCTGCTTTAATTGTTTGCTTATCTACTTACTCATTATAATGATCGAAATCTATTTAATTAACTTATAAACATATGTCTTTATTTAATTGCTTATTTATTTCTTTACGTTCTGATGTATACGTCAAATTGTCATCTTGTATTATAGGGACTGACTGGGAGTCGTTGGAAGAAATCCAGGACCTGCTTCGACAAGTACAGCTCGCCTTCGAAATGAAAATGGAAAGCCAAGACCTAGGACTAGAGAGAATTGTAGTGGGTGAAGAGAAGGATGAGGATGGTGATCATGATGTCGCATTGGACCACAAACAATGCAATTGCTCAGGCGTTGTGTGCTCCTGTTGCCGTCAAGTCCGTGTGCTCAGATTCCGCCAGAATGGTAAGTAAATCTGTGATAGTGAATTCCATAAACGAGGACCCAGAATTTCAGAGCTATTAAGACCTAAAGCGGCCCGTGGTGCCGGTGTTGCGTGACAGAGTCTCCCCCTAAAAGTCTCCCCCCGGAGACTATTTCGAAACAGATTCTCCCCCGGAGGATCTGTTCCAGAATAAATTCGCCCCCGGAGACTATATTCTGAAATAAAGTCTCCGGGAGGAGAGAATATTTCCTCCGTCTACGTAACAAAGTCTCCCCCGCTGAGCGTGAAATCGGCTACAGTCGCATAAAAGTTATAGATGAGCAGGTTTAACGGTTAGTTTATGTTGCTAAATTATTTAACACGAACATATAGATACTTTTACACCAGAAAAATGTCTTCCAATGCTGATTTTCAGCCAGGGGGAGACTCTATTTCGGGGAGAGACTTTGTATCGGGGGAGACTTTATTTCGTGACACCGGCGGAAGGAACAACATCATTTACCTCATCCACGAGTATTTAGCGTATACTCATTTGAGCTGCCTACATAATGTAGAGGGTCAGGCATATTATCCAAACTTGAACGGAAAAACGAAAATCATAGACAAATAGGACAGGTTGTAAATGTTTAGAATGTGAATCACCTTATTGCCAAAAATCACAAAATTATTCTTATCTAAGTTCAAGTAAAACAAGTTTGCAGAGAACAAGTGGCTTATTAGTCTTTAATCATTTTGTTTTGGTTATCCAATCTGCTGCTCAGATACTTCATCAGTTGTAGAAACTACTTTTCACGTTGTTACAGGCTGTGTAAGACTGACTTATGAACCTGACAAAAAGGCAATACTGATCTCTCTGACGATCGGATCACGCGCACTTCCTCCAAAGGAAGTCCCAGGTAAGTCTATTCCTTGAAGCCCTATGTTGTTCCTGTGCACGGCACACTCCTGATGAGCAATATTTATAATGGCCTCATTTGCGCCACCATTATTATGTCCTGCTTAAATTCGTTGCGAATCATGCTATGGACAGTTCGTTTATTAGCCTAGCGTACCGAAATGCTAGTAATAATGCGCCATTTTTATAACTTACAAATAATAGTCAGTAATAAAAAAATATTATACCTGGGCCGGATTAAGGCATGTTCAACATGTTCGGCCCAACAGGGACCGTACACTTTAGGGGCCCCACACATGCAATAGGAATATTTGTCATCAGTGTTAATTCTTATGGTGAAAATTGGTACAAAATCTCAGAATAGATTGTCAAGTTATTCTAAAACTGCTAACTGCTTATTTTAGCATAAGCTTACTGTACAACTTTTGAACATGCGTTACCAGGCAGATTGATCTTAAAATCATACAGAAATGCTAGTAACAGCGGTCAGTTTTATTGTTTTTTAAAACACAGTTGTCCTGCCAAAAGACTGCCAAAATGTTTTCCCTGCCAAGAATTTATTTGGGGCATAAATTCCTTCTGCGCCGAATGGACCTATGTTAAAAACGGCCCTGTGACATTATTTTGTTAATCCGGCCCTGATAATTACTATCGTTGTTGTTGTTATTTTTTTTAACCCGAGATATAATTTTACGATTTATAAAAATTAGGGGCGATGTTCTGGAACGGTTAGTCTTCGTAGATGGGAAACGTGCTGCAGAAGGCGACTTAGTTGAAGCGCTGAATATCTATGGATAGGCAATGGGGTCTCACAGCGGCGGAGGTCCGGAAGGACTTGACAGACTTCGACAGCGAATGAGTGGGGCTCTTCCACTTAAGTCGCCGGGGATATATCAGCTGGTGCGTGATGCTGATACCAAGGCTGTGACAAGGAACGAGTTCCACGTTCTATGTCCTCTGTTTCCCCCCTAAAGTCGTTCCACAGTATGACCAGCCATCCACGCCTTCCTGATTTTGCCTTACCGACCTAGAACCATGATTTTTTGTACAAATGATACTTTACGTTGTCTTTAGATCAACAACCATTTTTATATACTTCTGCGGTCCTTAATTTATAATTTACTCATCAGACTCTTACTTTATTGACAATTAGCTTTTACTATCCTGACTGTAAATGCAGGTTTTCTACTTTGGGCGAAGACTTTGCAATAAAGAAATAGTAGCAGTGGTATTTGGTTACAGTTCGTTTGGATTGTAGTTTCAGTGACACAGCCGTCGCCAATTTGCGGTCAAGTTCCTAGAATCTCAAGGAGAGCTGCCGTTTGCATCGAATTCTACAACTACAAATTAGAAGATGCTACTGTAACCGGTTGTTTGACGCTCAAAGCAATGGCGTTCGGCAGGACTCTTTTGACCATACACCTCGGCTGCTTCAAGTTGGCACTTCGCAGCACCATCGAACAGGTCGGTGAAGTGGGACGTCCGTATCTGACAGGAGACAAAGACTCAGTGGAAGGTCCGGGTCCAATCTACCCATGGTGACGCTTAGATGGATAAAATGAAGGCATCCGATTATAAGAAGACTTGAGAAAATCCACATCGGGAAGAACTCATCAGTTTAATCTTTTATATTCTGAATTTTTGAAATTTGAAAATTTGAAACTAGCCAACATTTAGTTTCTCTGTTTTCTAGAAGTGTTACAATATTTAGTGCGTCTTGTACACAACTGTACAGGTGGCTGTATTTCTGCTAATAACGAAGAACATAATAATTATGCCAGATATACAGTCTCTGATGCTCTGGTCGGTTTGCACTCTGTTTCCAGTTCCCGGAAGCCGCCGTGGCTCGGTCCAGATTCTTTACCTACATATTAAGTCTCTCTCAATGTTGTGGACTTCCTCGTTCAGTTCACTACCCGTCATCCTCGCTGGCAGTCTATATGCTCGTCCTTCTCTCATCTCAGATCCTTCCTCATCTGCCGGGGTCAATCGCACTGTGAGCGCTTCTGAATGGCTGTAACTGAGGAACAAGTCAGATGGCACGAGATGCTGCTTGCTGCGCAATGGCACGTATTCTCACACAAATTATTATTTTCAATTATTAAGAAAAACAGCGGACAACATGCTGGTCGCAATTTCCTAAGTTCCTTATAAATCTGATTTGTTTTGTACAACAACAAAATCTTATTTTGATGTTTGGACAAATTTAAAATGACAACTTTATTTGATCTAGTCACTGCTGTCTGTTATAATAATTTGTTGTTGATGTTGAACTGTCTAACTTTAATAAATAAACATCATGATTGTAAATGATGCATCCGACAGAGTCTTATTCTGCTGGCAACTATTATAGGGGTTCTAGTACATGACTTGTGTAGTGGATATTCGATCCTGTTGTGTTTCCTTGTTTTGCCTTGTATTAAATTTTTATGACGAATTATTCTGCATCTATAAATACTTGACTTTTGAATGCTCTCCTGGACCGAAAAATTTCTGGCGGTAGTTACGATCACACAGCACACAAATACACAACTGCACATGCATGCATTCGTGCATTTAAATTCACTTGCATACTGGCATGGACATAATAATAATATTATGCAAGCAGACAAAGCATAAGTGAAAACGTACTAAAAGCATCTCCAACACTACACGCATCATTAGTCTTCCCGGTTAGGTACACACACAAACACCTTCCCACCACTCACTCGCCCACACACCCACACATACAGACACACATGTAGGCCTACACAAACACGCACACGTACACATATACAAACACGCATAAATGAATATTACGCAATAGATATAGTACATAATAATATTATGTACTATATGTATTACCATATTATGCGGGCCGAAGGAGATCGAGGGAGACTGAGGCGAACAGATGGAAGAATTAAGTATTGAGAAGGATAGAGAGAGAGAGCCAAGCAAACAGGGAACAATAGAGCTGCGGAGCGGGAAGAAGGAGACAGACAGATATGTGTGGAGAGGGAGAGAGAGAGAGAAAGAGAGACAGACGGAGAGAGAGAGAGACAGACAGACAGACAGACAAAGATGCTAATTGAGGAAGTGAGATGTAGACAGAACTGCTGACATCGTTACTCTGCTGGTAGCTTAAGTTAGACATTTAACATAAACAGAAATGTAATGAAAACCTGACCATATACGGGCATGACATTTGTCATCTTTCAACCCAGAGTGAGTTTGCAGCCACTCCCAACGTTGTATAAATGACCGCAATAAGGAGACTTGTGCTTAGTCGTGTAGCTCTGCTTTTACTGCACTGATTATTTATGTGAGGAAGAGACATTCGGAAAGTGAAGAGACTTTCTTCGTTCGCTGGGCGATTCAACCGGTAAGACCGTCTACAATCATGGTTGATCGGCAGTCATATGGCTGATGACAGCCAACCAGGGATGCCACTCATAGCTTTTCCACATAGAACTAGGTTTTTCTCGCTCTTGTCCAGGTTTCTAGGTACTTTTTCGAGATCTAATTTTTTGAAAATTCTGAGTGACATCCCTGCTGCCAAAATTATCTATTTCTACAATTTCTATAGCGCCCCTTCATGCTTGATACTCAGAGGCGCTCCCGACTACTTCGTGGACACTGCATCGAAATTATAGGGTCTACGCTATTTACTATTAGCGCAAATGCTAAGGTTAAGTTATGTTAAGTCTCTTCCAAACGAACACGTTGCTGTCTCCTCGACTTGACCACTATGATTCTGATTTTTCTTCGCAACTGACAAAAGAACCAGGAAGATGATTTCGAAATTTGAATTTACATTACAAAATAGTAATTGCGTAACATTGTGCATGCCTTCATGTAATTTCAGTTTCATTCTGTCGGTATCCGTTGAATTGAGCGCGCACATTTCGCCGATCTTCATCTCAGCGACCTCAATTCGCCGCCGCGAAACGCAGCGCCTATACAATTCGCCGCCATTCATTTCAGCGACTACACAATTCGCCGCGATCAAATACAGCGACTACACAATTCGCCGCCATTCATTTGAGCGCTGCTTCAGACGGTCGCTGCTGTAAACTTTACGCAAGCAACAACTCTTGTTAGTTTGTTACTGATAAGAACTTCAAAGCAAAATCAAAGCAAAAATAGTTGTGCATCTTCATCAGCGAGCCGAAATTGATTGATTGCTGGCGATCTGAACATGTGACTTAATAACTGAACAAACGATTTCAGAAACGTGAGGTTTAGCTATTGCCTTTTAAACAAGTACCTAAATAACTTAACAAATGATTTAATAAACTCCTGGTTTAGCTATTGCCTACTATACGATCAAGTTCCTCAGTTTTACTTCATCAGCTGCATTGGCTTCCTGTCGAGTTTAGGATTAAATTTAAATTGGCCTGTTTAACCTACAAATCCCTCTCTACCGGAACACCTCCCTACCTTAAGTCACTGCTTACTCCTTATATTCCTCCTCGTTGCCTGCGATCATCAAACATGGGTCTTTTAGTTGAACCTCGATGCAGAACTGTTATGGGCTCGCGTGCATTCCATGCCTCTGCTCCCAAAGAATGGAATCTACTTCCACTCTCTCTTCGTTGCTCAAATTCACTCCCTACCTTCAAAAAACGGCTCAAAACTCACTATTTCTTTTTGGCTTTCAACCACATGGACCTTTAACTGCATCTTCCTCTGGCGGCTAACTATCCGCGCCTCAGATTCACACTTTGGTGTGACCTTGCGCGCGTAATAAATTTATGTAATAATAATAATAATAAAATGGAACTGAATATGCCCAAATAAACAAACGATTTAACTATTTGAATTTTTCCTCTTGCAGTATTGTGTGTAGGTTTACTACATTTAACCTGTTTGAAAGTTGTTTCATTAAAATAAACTTTTACCTTATTATCATAAGAGTCGCTGAAATGAATGGCGGCGAATTGTGTAGTCGCTGTATTTGATCGCGGCGAATTGTGTAGTCGCTGAAATGAATGGCAGCGAATTGTATAGGCGCTGTGTTTCGCGGCGGCGAATTGAGGTCGCTGAGATGAAGATCGGCGAAATGTGCGCGCTCAATTCAACGTAAACCCATTCTGTCGTATCTCTATTTCGAAGACGTAGACGATGTTTGTACTTAAGAACTTCCAATTGGTCAGCGGCTTCGTCTTCGTTCTCTTCGTTCTGAGTGACGCCCTGGCAAAGAGGGGCCTTGAACTTTCAACTCGTAAGTTAGCCAATCAGATCGTTTCTTCACTCACGTATATATTCATGCGAACATTAGCAAGGACGAACGCTCTTGTGCGGGTCTATATGCCCTGTTTCTAGTTTCCATCCTTATTGAAGCGGTCTATATTATTTTATTGCCATTTGCAATTTGCTTCTTACTTACCTATCTATTGAAATGGTTTCTCCTTTGTTTCCTGCATATAACATAGCCTGCATTTTAATTTAATTTTCCTGCTCGTCCTTTATTCACTTCATTATTTGTTTACTCACGAACTTATTTAAAATACTGTTCGAATTCTACTTAGCTAACGTGCAAACATGTTTGTTTATTTATTTGCTTTTTTAATTGAAGTCTACGTTAACTGTCATCTTGTGTAGGGACTGTCTCGGAGTCGTTGGAGGAAATCCAGAATCTGCTTCGACAAGTACAGTTCGAGATGAAAATGGCGATTAAGGACGTAGGGAGAATTCCAGCGGATGAGGAGGAGGCTGGCGATGGTGATTTCGCAGTGAACTACAGACAATGCAACTGTTCTGGCGCTGAGTGTTCCTGCTGTCGTCTCATTCAACACCTCAGGATCAGCGAGAATTGTAAGTAAATTTAGGAACGTGTTCGATGTTAATTCAATTGATTGGTCTGAATTTGCAGCTAGCGATGTTGACAGAAAACGAGAAAAGTCCGCGGGCAGGGAAGCAGGAAAACGAGTTTTATTTCGGATCATTGTGAACATTCTCAAAGTGGTGACACTTCAGTTTGGAGTCGATTGCCTGAAAGAGCATAGGGTAGTTTGTGGTGTGTGAAGGACTGAAGGTGCTAATGGAAAAAACGTGCCGTTCGTAAAATAATTAGTCCAGGGTCTCACGTAATATCCTTCCTGAACAGACATTCCGGTTATGTTAAGGTTGCAGGGCTGTATCAAGTGCACAGTTAGCTGACACAGAAAGTATACAATGTGGCATTGCGTGAGTTTTCTGCTGAGATTTTTATGCATCTACTAGATGTGTTACCCGGCGTTACCCGGGAAACTTAGGGTTTTGAACACTGCTCCACTGTGGCACCCATTGTTGACCGCTAAATTTCGGGTTTTCGCCAATCCTCCACCCCACCCAGCTTCCCCAAAAAGTCAAACGTAACCCGCCCCTGCGGGGCGCTACGGAAATTATTACTGTGCTTGTATGACGTAATTCGGATTGTATACTCTTTACTGAAGCTCGATACTGTTTACTAAAGCGTGAGCGATTAATGATGAAATCTGTCTTAAAACGCTTCTGTCTTAAAACGCTAATAACTCGAGTTCTAAAGTGAAATTTAGGGTTTTAAACACTACTCCACTGTGGTACCCATCGTTGACTGCTAAATTTCGGATTTTCGCCAACCCTCCGCCCCACCTCGCTTCCCCAAAAAGCCAAACTTGACCCGCCTCTGCGGGGCGCTGCGGAAATTATTGCTGGCCGGGTATGACGTCATGCAGGAGTTGGCTCTTCACTAATGCGCTCGCGTGAGCGATTATTGATGAAATCTGTCTTAAAACGCTAATAACTCTTGTTTTAAAGTGAATTAAAAGCTGAAAAAGTTGCGTTGACCTTATAATTTGGGTAAGAATCAATTGCAAAAATTTTGGTAAACCGACGCTGTTTCATTTCCGAGCCTATTTTGTTACGAAGAGTCAAAAGCGTACAAACAAACAAACAAACATATGGACAGTTTCAGAATTAGAATATAGGATTAAATGCATCATCCAATCTATACACTACGTGTTATGATCTCTTGATGGGTATAATACTATAATACATTCAGTTGATGTGCTGATCCATGCTGTTGATGTGATTATCAAATCTGCTGCTGAGATACTCAATCGATTGCAGAATCGACTTCCACGTTGTTGCAGGTTGCATCAAACTGACCTATGAACCTGAAAAAAAGGCAATACTGGTCTCTATGACGCTCGGATCGCACACTCTTCCCTCAAAGGAAGTACCAGGTGAGTCTATTGCTTGTTGCTGCTGTTCACTTCTAATAAGCAATATTGTTAATCTAATGACCTCATTTGCGCTTCATTCATTATGCCCTACTTAAACTTAGAGAATTTACGTCGCGCCGTTGGCGAATCATGCTATGGATGTGTTCATTCGCTGGCGTAGCTTCCAGACATGAAGAGTTGAAGACCAACGCCATTAACAAAGCGTACGGAATTTAGACCTTATTTTACTCCTCAGACTCACTTTGTTGACGCTTATTTTTCGTTATCCTGACTCTACACCGCAACCTTTGTATATTTCTGCGTTTTTATCAACGCGTCTCTGCAATTGTAAAGCAGGGTTGTTTTTAAGGAATTTTTAGAACTGCACAACCCCTTCTTTTCCTTCCCATCCTCCGTGGTAAATTACTTCCAATCGGAGAACAATAGCCATTTTTTGCTAGTTTTAACTGTACAGAAGTGCTTCTACAAGTGCACAAATCCATTTTGAACTGCACATTTTGTGTACAACTGCACGCTAAAAAAAAACCTGTTATAAAGGAACATTAGTAGTAGCATGTGTTGTTCATGATTCTTTGGACTGTAGTTACTGCGACACAGCCGCCACCAATTGCTTACAGCGTTCAGAAAATTTCGTGGTTGGCTTCCATGCGCATCGAATTCCACGACTACAAATTGGAAGATGATTCTGTAAACGGTTGTTTAAAGTTTAATGCAAAGACGCCAGGCAGGTTCCCTTTGGACATCGAAATTGGCTGCTTCCAAATGGCACTCCACAGCATCACCATCCAACAAGACGGTCAAGTGGAACCTCTGTATTTCGAAGGAGACAAAGACTCAGTGGAAAGTCCGGAACCAATCTACCCATGGTGATTCTCAGGTGGATACATCAATGACTCCGATTATAAAAAGAATGGAGAAAAGATTCATTGGGAAGAACTTATTTGATTGAGTCTTTTATTTTCTAGACTCCTCTTCAGCCTTATTCTGTAGTAGCAATTATTTAGTTAGTTTCCCTAGCTTCTAGAAGTTTTGTAGTATTTTGTGTGTCTTGTATTCAACGCATGCTTGTATTTCTGCTAATAATGAGGACCAAATCTTGTCATATGGTTCCATAAAACTATTCTGCTTGACTCTTGATATTCGCTTCACACTTGTATTTGCAGAGTTCACTAATAAAAAATATTTCACGCAGTGGTTTTGTACTATGGTGCGTCGTGGCTTTATATCCGCAGCAGGCTGTTAACTCATTTTCTGTTATTTCCAATGCTGCTCGCATGTATTGTATTGTATACGCAACAGGTCAATTACCCCCCCCGACAACTACACCCCGTACCAATAACCTCCGGACAATTACCCTCCCCTCATGCCAATAACTCTCCGGACAATTATTACTCCCTTTGACAATACCCCAAGCTACATGAGAGACAACTGAGTATTACAGAAAAAGATAATTTGTTTTAATGACTTTAGCCTAAAAATAAGTCTGTCATTAATTTTAGTGTTAAACGTTCAAGAAACGTTCAAGAAAACATATTAAATATTAAATAAAGTCAAATCTACATTCTGTTCCAAGCTTACGTGTGAAATGCTCAAGAAAATATCTACGTGTTCAAGGTTCAAGAAAACATCGACGTGCGAAACGTTCAAGTGAAGTTTAGAACATGAAGCACTTGCCGCACATCAAAGACTTTAACAGTAGCCTAATTCTTAAACAATAGGAACCAGAGTTTTATTTACTATTTAATATTTAATGTTTTCTTGAACGTTTAACGCTAAATGGACTCAGTACACTATCACTGACATTTAAATATACACGTTTTCTTGATCCTTGAACACGTATATGTTTTTAGAATGGACTTCGTTTAATATTTAATGTTTTATTGAACGCTTTACACTGAATGACAGACATAGCTTTAGGCTAAATAAAGTCATTAAAACTAATCGTCATTTTCTGTAACACTCAGTTGTCTCTCAGCTAGCTGGGGTTATTGTCATGGGGGCAATTATCCGGGGGCTATTGGGTTATTGGCACGGGGGGAATTGTCCGGGGTTATTGTCACGGGGGGCAGTTGTCAGGGCAATTGTCCGGGGGCGATTGGTACGGGGGGTAATTGTCTGTGGGGTAATTGTCCTCCAACCGTATTGTATAATAATATTGTATTGTATCTCACCACCTATATAACACTTCTCGCAGCAAAAGCCTTTCAGAAGCGCTCCCAGTGCGTGCAACCTCGAGAGAAAAGACAGATTTTGAGACGAAAGATGACGAACGACTGCCAGAGAGGATGACAGAGCGAACACATGCTTATGAGAACTGGAAATAGCGACACAACTGAAATTTGTAAACATAATTCGTGCATATACAAAGTACAACATTAAATCTGGTAAATGTTTTGTGACGCTTCTCGGTCTTGTGCCCTTTGCACTCACTTTGTTCGATGTGTTCTGACCCAACTGCTGGCGGTTCTGTGCAGATGGAGGCATGGAATAAATAAATTGCGACCCCACACTATCACATTTTTAGGGCGCGAAAAGTCCTAAACCCATGCAAGTCATTAGATAACATCGTAATTAGTGAGGTCATCGTACATGAACATCAGAATTCACGACTTATCATAGGGGCATGAAACGCTGCCCCACGCCTCTGGAATGGTCTTCCTCTTGACTTCCGCTCTTTTTTCACTCCTCTATCATTTCTGGTTACCCATCATCACCCGCCTCAGTCGCCTCTATACGTCACACCTCGGGCTTTCTGTTCGAAGCAAAAGAAATTGACGAAGTATTGTAACAGGCATTGAGTTCTTTGTTTGCAACTATACACTAACTAGGGATATTGTACGATAGTTTGTACGATAGTTCCCCGATATATTATTGCATCCTTATCTATTATCTTATGCAATTCACATTAATTAATCCGATTTGCCTTCTGTCATTTCATATTTTATATATTTTTGGGATCTTACATTCATAAATTCCGTTCCAACTACTAAAGCACCCTTGTTAATGTGTCATTTGTGTTTTGATTTCCAAATAAAAACGCTTCACTAAAAAACAGTTGCCTTTGCACGGCCAGGTTCAGTAAAAACTAAGTGAATTCGAGGATCCTCATTATTATTATTGCCATCATTTTACCATTTTTCATAAAGTTTTGTAAGACTATCATAGTGAACCAAATGGAAGGTGTTAGGTACCAAAATTAATGAGTGCTTGGCAGACTTAGCGTTTATAGTTGCCTTTTCGTGACTTGCTCAAACCTATTCTTTGCCCAATATAATCATTATTTTATAGTATTCTAGATAAGCTTCCTAAATATAATACAATAATATGGCTCACTCTGAATGTAACTCACAATTCAAATGTGTAAGCAAGTATGTATTGTATGCAGTGGATGCGTGCATGTACCTATAATAAACGTATGCAGGATATGTGCGTATCCGGACTTTAATAAAGTGCAAACCAGGCCCCCAATGCGCACCTGCTTTTACATTCCGCAGAAATGAGAGACAGGATCCATGACTCCATATTGCAACCTTCTGGAATCTGTATCCTGTTTTGTCGGGAGCATCGAGACACATGAAGTTACACATCTAATGCGCACGACCTCTTTTAAATTTCTTCACTCAACTATTTATCCAACTCTTCCAACCGTTACTGTTTCCTATCCTACTGCAATAGTCCCGAAGAGACCTGGACGGTCATATAGAGCCTTGGTAGATGGAAGTCCTATTGGAGGAGAATCGTGTCACATTCTTCCCTATAGTATTTTATGCACACTACTGATACAGAAAGTTTCCGTCGAAAGAGACTGTATCCTGAGATTAGGCTCGGAATAGATTTTCTAGTAATGGTTTAGCAATTGTTTACAATTTATCGTACCATTTGGTTTTCGTATGGTTGAGGCAACTTACAGCAATATAAATTACCAATCGACCGCTCGACTTAATTGTGTAGACTGCAGAGGCAGATGAACAATTGAACATCAAGAGTCTAACTAAGAAGTACGCTAGGCTAGCAATGTTGTGGTCTCTGTAGCCCTATGCATACAAAAGCCATTTCCTTAGTTGTAAAAACCACAGCAGAAGGTTCACTTATGCCATCGCTACATGTAACATAATTATAGCCATAGGCGCAACCACCCTATGGGACCCACGGGACGCGTCCCCCCCAACTTTTGAGTGCTCCCCTAGCTTTATTATTATGGTCCCCCAACTTTTAGGACGTGATTCATTATGGTCCCCTCCAACTTTTAGGACGTGATTGCGCCTATGATTATAGCCTACTTCTTCCAGTGTAGTCGCCAATTCGTAAGTGACATTTAGCCTACTATATATAGCTGTGCCTGAAATCTAACGCAGGACAAAGTTTTGAAGATCTCTCCACCGCCAGCACGACTGAGTCTCTGTCTATCTTCCGCAAGTCAACTTTAGCTTAAACAATCAACTTCTAGTAATATGAATTAGTCATTATTTTGTGGGATCAGCATCAATTTTAACCAAGGTGATTAAGACGCAGAAATACGACGATCGAACCTTTTCCTGTGCATGTTCATTTTTAAAGCCCTACTTCGAAGTTACCCGCGAACACGATAAAGAGTAGCGGATTGAGTAGTTTGTTTGTGAACAACTGAACATGTTATAGCACCCTACTCAGATGCGCTCCCGACTACAGAGCGGACACTGCATCGGAGTTTCACGCCGAAGCGCTGAGCAATTGCGAGTGAAGGACTTGCCCAGGGTCCCTACGCGGCGACCTGAGGTGGATTCGAACCTGCAACCTTCGGCTGCAAGGCAACGAGCATACCCACTACACCACGCGCCTCACACTACCAAACGATTAAGAACCACACTCCGAGCAGAGACCCTGAACAGGAAAAGATTGTTTTGAAAGGGGAGTTTCACATGAAACTGTTGTCCATACCGATTTCGACTAAATCTTCAATCCTAAAGTTACTCGTAGCCTATGTAAATAATATACTGCCCAAAAGAAGAAAAGTTCAACCGCAATGTTATTTGAAAATCTTCTCCGGATAACATGAAACACGAACACATCCATTGTATGGCAGATTTGCAATGATTAGACACTTCCATTTTGAAGGTTATTCTGTCTTTCAAATTTAAAACGTTTATTAAGCTTATAAGCGATGATAACAAGATAAGCATATTAGTTTTTCTGAACATTTACCAAATTAATTATGACTTAATTATGACTTATAAAGAGATTAAACGATGCTTTCAATAGTGTAAAGCTTCTAAAATATATAGAAATTGCTGTTGAATAAACTGAATAAACTAACTGATAAGATCAGAGAATGATCGATTCAAGTTTGTTCGATCACATGCATCTGTGTTCTTCCGTCAGACGCCATGCTTTCTTTTCCCCATCAGAACTCTACCGAAATAGCTAGGTCCTGGGCGGCCCAATAGAACTTCGCCTCCTTCCATAGAAGGTGACATCTGGTGTTGGTTAGCGTTTCGGAAGTGAAGTTGAAAGCAGCCGAGGTCGTACGTATACATGGTTACACGTAACACTTGGAGCAGTAACTTGGTACAAACTTTAAAATACGTGCTGGTAAAGACCGTACCGTAGAAGTGGATGCAACCACCAATCCCGTTCTCGTTCCCGTTCTCGTTCCCGTTCTCGTTCTCGCTCTCGTTCTCTTTGACGTCGAATGGAAAATGGTGGCAAATTTGAGGCGGATTTCTGACTGAAATCAGAGAGGCAGCACTGTTTAATAGCAAGCAGGCGACGTTGCTTTATTAATGTTGAGGAGGAATCCACAGTTTAACGACAACCTATGACAACAGAGGCCGTTGCCGTCGACAAAAATTTGTTTGGCACATAACAGCACTTTAAATTTTGACTGGTTGAGCGAACAATTAATTATGTTAAAGTATTATTGAATGCCATAATTGTATCGTGTTTGTTTGTTGTTTTGGTTGAGGAAAAAATAAATTAAATAAATAACTAAATAAATTATTTTATGAGGCACTTTGACTGATTGGTAGCCTAAACGTGCTCAGCTTGTAATGCGCTTGTAAAGCGTCAGAGTCTCCTATGGAGCGATATTAGTTTAGTGGACTGAAGTAAATGGCGCCCTGTCGTTTGCGCGCAGGACGTTTGCGCGCCGTCCTTTGCGCGCCGTCATTTGCGCGCGGTCAATTGCGCGCAGCAAAAAATGCCCGTCGTTTGCGCGCGGGACGTTTGCGCGCGCGCAGTGTGGATTGACTTACACTATTATGTCTGCCGTCTTCGTATGATCAAACAGCGAACTCCTGTACGATGGGTAGGTCTATTTTATTTGCACTTTGATGTGTACTCCTGTTTACGTTACGGCAACATAACATTGTAGGAATATCGCAAAGGAATTGCGTATAACATTTCAATTTGTAATTGAAGACAATCAAAACTCGCACAAACATTCGGTTGGACTATTATGTAGTTATTTCGTAGAAAACATTGATACCTAAAGCTCATTACGTAGAATACATGGATACCTAGCTTAACTTACTGCTAAATTAAAGTAGCAATTTCGTAGAAAAACAATATATATTTTTTATATGATTCTTTATTTTGCATATTGTGACGGCGCGCAAATGACGGCGCGCAAACGTCCAACGCGCAAATGACTTTGCGCGCAAACGTTTTGCTCGCAAATGGCTGGACCCCGAAGTAAATTTTTACCGTCTTAGTTCATACAGTACACATACAGTACATTTATTTACTAGCAACACGTTTGTGGATTTATAATACTCCAGTGATACTTATATAGTAGGCCTACTTATTATTATATAAAAAATACGTAGGCCTAACACTTAGAGCAGTAACTTGGTACAAACTTTAAAATACGTGCTGGTAAAGACCGTACCGTAGAAGTACAGGGTGGGCCAGCATAAATGTCCCGACTTTGCACGCGTATAACTTCGCCAATTTTTAACATTTATTTATACTTTATGCATCAAATTAAAGGTATTTCACTCTAGTATTAACTCTAAAAAAGTCGAACTGATACTAGTCTCGGTTTTAATTATATGCCCGGAACAGCGCTAGCTACCATATTTTGCTGTCATTTGTGACGCAACATGGCGCCGTTGACAGACGATGATCGCGTTTCGATCTTAATTTTACGAACTGGTAAGGGATTTAATTCGTTTGAAATGATTAACGAATATTCTAAAAGAGGATGGAATAAACAATACCTTGTATTATCTGCTACGGAAAATTAATAAAACAGGACTTTCTACTTGCAAACCATGGGAATCGGAGCGCACGGCGCTCACATCCGCTAACATTGCTCGTGTGTCCGCGTACATTTGCAGTCAAGACAATGCAAAACAGGCCGTCTTGGAAGCACTGAATAGCGTATTGGAAAAGATTATAGACTTAAAGTTAAAGTAATTTGTCGACGAGAAGTCCCACGAACTCTCCAGCTCTTACGCAAAGAAACGACTGGCAGCGTGCAAGCGTCTGAAGCAGCGCATGGCAGTGCACGGCTGTTGGCAAAATTGAAAGGACGCGGTTTTGCGATTAGAATATACTCATGGTAGGGACCCTACAAACACTCAAAATGATCGTGTCTACGCGCGTTTTAGCAAAAAACGATAGAATTTTCCCGGGAAACGGCGTCATAATGCGTCAGTAATGACAAAAAACGGTAGCTAGCGCTGATCCAAGTATATAATTAAAACCGAGACTAGTATCAGTTCGACTTTTTTAGAGTTAATACTAGAGTGAAATACCTTTAATTTGATGCATCAAGTATAAATAAATGTTAAAATTTGGCGAAGTTATACGCCTGCAAAGTCGGGACATTTATGCTGGCCCACCCTGTAGAAGGGAATTGAGGCATGGGTGGAGTTTATCAGAAGCTAGAAGGGGCAAAGCACCCACAAGAAGACCCAGATTCATTTTTTGACCGTGTAAATGGTATCTAGTTACGTTTAGGCTACCAATCAGTCAAAGTGCCTCATAAAATTATTTATTTATTTATTTATTTTCTTTATTTATTTTTAAATAAGATAGTAAAATTGTGGGCATTAAGATACCGACGTAGAAGAAGCTGTTAGATTATAATCGGATTAGATTAGATTAGGCTATTAATAAGCCGAGTGCTCATCACGAGTGTAGTATGTTGACTGCTACAAAGCAGTTCAATACCATAAACCATAAGAACAGCAATGGGTATAAACTGTTATGAATTTCTTTTTTTAGAATTGTCATACGATAGCAGTTAGCTAGTCCTCCGCAAAACGGTTCGACTTTCCCATCGACATTGCACAGTAGGTTAAACCTACTCAATATTGTGGAGCTACAGACAATAATTATCATACCTGATATCTCGTGAGTGTAGAGCACCCACGATTTGAACGACAAAGTGAACAGAACAGACTGATTATGCGGATGAATAGTCACGCTCACGCAACCTGTGACAACATAGAACTTTATTCAGTAACTGGTCAGAACAGATTTGATTCTCACACCAACTGATTGAAGTATCTTAAACACAGATCAGATTGTCCTAACAGACTAGATCGTTCCAAGACCAAAGGTCTACTATATTATTATCCTAATAACACATTAGGCCAGTGGTTTCCAACCTTCTTACAGTAACGCAAGCCTATACAGAGCATTCGTTTGTTCACGGAACCAATCACGTATCACCCACCAGTGTTTAATCTAGTCCCCTCCTCTGGGGGGGAATTGAGGCATGGGTGGAGTTTATCAGGAGCTAGGGGGGGCTGAGCACCCACAGGAAGACCCAGATTCATTTCTTGACCGTCAAAATGGTATCTTTTCCAGGGCTTAGCACTTCCCCTCAAGAAGGCTTTCGCCCCTCCAAAAACGCAAACCAAACTCCGCCCATGAATTGAGGTTTCTAGGGGGGAGACAATTGAGCGTCCGAAGGACGCTCGTGATGCGCGTAGCGCCGAGACCGGGAGGGGGAGGGGTATGGGGAAGGGAATGTGCCCCCCATTAGAAACTTTTTGAATTTACCCATTGCAATGGCAGCATTTTAGTGTGTCATCTTAACAAAATACTGTACTTTTTCAGTGACCCATTAGAAACTTTTTGAATTTCCACATTGCAATGGTACCCTTTGAAGATGCCATTTTAGCAAAATAACTCCATTATTTCAGTACTGATAAAAAGTGCTTTAGGATTTCAATATATATTACTAACTGGGGTACCCGGCAATGCCCGGGTTAAGAAATACTGAGAATGGAAATAAAACGCAAGAAATAAATAACACTTCATAATATCCCGGGAAATTTAGGATTCGAGCCGCTCCCGGCGACAACCCCACCACACCACACCCCATTCCATCCCACACCACTCCGCAACACCCCACCACACTCCGGCCTACACACACTGGTACACCATCCATGAAATTCCCCCCTCCCCCACCCCTCACTCCCACTCACTCCTCATCACCTCCGCCATCCACCCCCCACCCTCCACCCCACCCACCGCTCCACCTCTTCACCCCATCCCTCCACCTCCTCCACACCACCCCTCCACCCCTTCCACCCGTCACCCCCACCCATACCACCCATCCTTCCACCCCCACCCCAACGCCTACACCCCACCCTCCACCCCGCCACCCATTATATCGAATATATCAAAACACGGCGAAACGACATTATAGAAACGCTCTGCTAAAAGTAGGCCTAACATTGATCGGTGCAAAGCAGTCTAATGTGTCGGATTATCTATGGATAGAGAGTTTAGAGACACAAAAGTTGATTGTTGCTCCTCAGCAAGCAAGATTTGTTCTCGCATTTTTGGCTAATCATGGAATAAAATTTTAACTCGTAGGCCAATAGGTTTATACTTTATAGTCGAGAACCGAATTAGAATTCTCAAGTCAAGAAATCCATGCCATAGTTCGTTCACGACACCAACATTCCATCTCTCTAGTCCCAAATAGCGTAGTCCTAGCACAGTGAAAGTCCTAAATTCACTTTACTGCTTCTCAGCCCAAATCTACGAAGAATGAAGAGAAGGAAGCACCAGGACGGCCAAGAAAGATGATGACGGACTGGTTGATGGACAGAAATAGGACGAGGATATAAAGAAATCAAAGAAAAACGCAGAATATAATTATAAGAATGGTGTCGTTGGAATCTTGGACCTGCCTAGGGGCAGAACACTAAAGACGACAGAATAATACTCACAGTCACCATATAGGAAGAACATCCAGAGTCTAAGGTAGAGGCAGCAGGAGCACTTCATTCCCGAGCAGCTGCATCCGTTTAGGTCAACATCAACATGATTTCCACCATCCGGAACACTCCCCTCTCGGAACTTGCTCGCTACTTCCTTCTCGAAGATCAAGTGCACCTTTCGAATGAGGTCCTTGATCTCTTCCAACGACTCTAAGTCGCTCTCTACAGTGCACAACAATGCATTGTTTCAATCGAAAATTGATACCTAAATAAATTATTATTATCCAATCAAACTGTTAATGCCGAAGAATTACTTTGCAAAATGAACAAACAAAATAAATCCTCTCCATTTTCTTTCCTTACTTCTCTGCCTTCGCTCATGCAAATTCGAACGTCTGATGTCGTCATTCCTCAAGGGCTTCCGGTTCAACCCTTCAACTTACTGTAGCTGTCCTTCATCGTCCAGTCCAATAACATCAGCATCGGTCTTCCATGTGTCTTCTTACTCTCCATTCTTTTCCGAACTGTGGTTCTTTGGAGGGATTCTCCCCCTCATTATGTGATCCAAGCATTTAGTCCTATCACTGTCGGCCTCTGATCATTCCTATTAGAGCACTGTTATCCTCCACCATTTGTAGAATCGCTACATTTTGCCTTGCGATTCATCCAGCTGACTCTCGCCATAATTGACCATATCCAAATCTCAAAATCTTAAAACATTTTAATGACTTTCTTCTTCAGGGTCCATGTTTCCAATCCGCGCAGTACCGCCGACTATGCATTTCGCAGACTAGTCTTGATCAACGATCACCCGTGTTTGCTTTTCAGATTCTCATTTAGTTCCCTTCAATCTGGTGATTCATTCATTTCATAGAAGACATTTTTTGAACAATTCTTCTCTCTATTTCCAAACGACACTCTGCGTCATTGTGTCCATTTCGTTATGCTATCGAACGTCTTGTGCTACATATTTTCCGAATTTTTCCGAAGATCCGGTCCATTTTCATCCATAGTGATACATTATTTACTGTCATTTCCTTTGTTATCTCATGATCTCATGATCTTTCTCTTTCTGAGATTCATTTTCGTCTTGCACTCCAAGATATTTCTTAGCTGGACCATCATTTTCATCCTGCGCTGAAAGTGAGCCGGGTCTGTCCGGATCACATGTTTAACATTTGGATCTATGCACTCTTCATAAACTCGACACCAATTACCAAATTTTTACATCCGCATGCAACGAATACTAAAAAAGTATTCAAATTTTAAAGACCTCTATAGATGAAATTGATTCAGTTTCAATAGGAAAAGACTAAAAAGGGTCTCGTCACGGTTCGCCTCCAACCCGGTTCCTTTTTTAAACCACTTTCAGACCTGTTTTCATCTACATAGCGAAACAATACGTGGAAAAGCAAATACGCAGTCGAAAAAGCACTATATAAGTCGTCAGGAAATAAATGCATCAATAAAATCAAGCAAAAATAAACAATTTATTCGAATGAACAAACATGCCAACCATGGGCGAAGTTTATCAGGGCCAGAGGCGTAGCGACCGCCCTCCGTACCCTCCGACCGGAGGGGCCCCGCAAGGAAAGGGGTCCCTAAAAGTGGCAACAAATTTGAGAAATAAATAGGCAGGTGACATTTACTGATGCTATATTGGTCCGTAAAGGTTTGCCAGTCACTCTGGTGACAGAGTAAAGCAGGGAGGTGATCTGACCGACGTCTCTGACGAGCGTAGACTCGGACCCGACCTGGGCTGATGAACCAAAGTCCTCCGTGCCCACCTTCTCGAGGTGCGGACTGTTAGTACCCTTCCTTAGGAGGGGGAACGAACGGGCACGGCAGGCAAAACCAGGGGAAGGCAATGGCAAACCACCCCTGTTAACATGCCAAGAAAATCGTCATGAGACACAACATGTAATGCGATCTGATGGTCTGGAGAAGGAAATGATGCTGGCTTGTGGTGAGGGAAGGAGAAGACTCGGCAGACCAAGGATGAAATGGATGGACGAGATACACGACATAACTGGCATGAATTTGGAAGAACTGAGGGACTTGTCTGCAAACAGAGAACAATGGAGAATGTGTGTCAAGACGATCGCTAGAACTCTACCAGTTGACAGCACAAGGTAAAATATTGCACAATTTGTGTCGGTTTTACTGATAAAACCGTGAGGTAAATACAAAATAGGTCTACATGTAACAATGTGGACCTATGTATGCATAATATAAACCCTGCATATTGTACAAAATAAACACTGATTTCGGTTTTTTTTATTGTAATGGGCCCCGCCGCCCCGGACGTAATTATGTTCGGAGGGGCCATGTTCATTGTTGCTACGGCCCTGATCAGGGCTAGGGGCTAAGCCCCATAAGAAGACCCAGGCTCATCTTTTACCGTGTAAATGGTATCTTTTCTCGGGCTTAGCCCCCTTCCCCCAAGAAGGCGCAGACCCAGAAATTTAAAAAAGGTCATCAACTTTTTTTTACCTCGAAAATTTGAACGGAAACCAAACTCCGCCCATGATGCCAACAAATAACACATAATTTTATTATATAATTATATTTATATATATGAATGAATAATCTGAATCTGTAGATTACCTACGAACATGAACATAATTATCATGCATTCCATCCTTCACACTTATGTTCATAGGGGTTAGAGAGAGAACGTAACCTGTGATAACTTACGGGTCAAGAGGTCAAGGTTCTTCTGTGCCGAAGCACCGGTCATAACCAGAGCAAAGAGGATGACGCTGCAGGTCAATGGGAAGATGGCTCTGATGGCCGACATTGTCGTCACGTACGTAAGGAGTCACTCGACGGAAGAAAACTAAAACACAAACAACTTCTCAATTTGAAACATTGTGTGTTACTTAGTACTCAGTCCTTCCCGTTAATTTATTCTTTTATTTATCTCCATTTCTATAGCATCCATTAAAACTCTCTTCTCAGAGGCTCTCCAGACTATAGCGCGGACACTACGTCGGAGTTTCACGCCGAAGCGCCAGATCAGAGTGAAGGACTTGCTCAAGGTCCATACGCGGCGGCTTGGGGTGGATTCGAGCCTGGAACTATCCGGTTCCAAGGCACCGAGGCCACCACTATAATATTATATATGTAGACCTGTACATCGAGCAACGCATCGCCCCCACTCGTCACTGTCTATCGCCAGCTCCCTGACCTCATCCCAGGATATCGTAAGACTCCAAACACCCCAGCCGTCTGTGATAGTGGTCTCCCAGTTCTTCCGTGGTCCTCCTGTCTTCCTTCTTCCACCTCCTACAATCACTGTGTAACTTCATCAAGCCCCAGACATCATTTTTCATTATAATTTAGAGCCAGGCTGTTCTTTCTACTGAGAAGCTGCAGCTCGAGTTGGAGGGTGGTCGAGTGCTCTCAGCAATGGCTGTCGATCACGTGATTCATTTATTCCAAAATTTCTATAGCGCCTCTGCCAAAGGACTACTTACTGAGTACTCAGAAGCGCTCTCGACTCTAGCACGGAGAAAAGCACAATCTTGAATGGAATAAAAAAAATACTTAAGTAAAAACCGCATGGCAGATCTAGCTCCTGTGGGGGGAGCCCATTTCAGACCATTAGGCCCACCACGTAAAAGGTTCGATTCCGTATAGTTGTAGTTCTTGCGAATGGAAGCAAGAGCACCGACGTCTGTAATGAAGACCGTCTTACCGGTTGAGTCGCCCAGCGGACGAAGGAAGTCTCTGTGCTTTCTGGATGTCTTCTCCTCCTCACATAAGTTAGTGCAGCAACCTGAGCACGACTAAGCACAACTGTCTTTGTTGCATCAGTTTATATAAAGGTGGAAGGAATTGCCCACTCACTCAGGGTTGAAGGATGACGTGACCCTATATGGTCAGGTTTTCGATGCATTTCCATTTTAGGTAATTGTGTAACTTCAGCTACCAGCATAGGCTAATGTCACCAAGCCAGCAGTACTGCCCACATCTGACTTTTCAATTAGCATCACTGTCTCTACCTTCCTCTGCATACCTCGCTCATTCTCTTAGTCTCTATATATCTTTTTCTCACTCTCTTTTGCTCTGTCTCTGTTTCTGTCTTTGTCTCTATCTTCCCCTCACTATCTTAATTTGAAACACTGTACTTAGTACTTCCCGTGCAGGTCTGCACATCGAACAATCTACTCGTCACTGTCCATTGCTATTCCAAAATTTCATGAGATAAAGTTGAACGGAATAAAAGATCTGAATATTTCAACTTCATAATCCGAAATATCAGTTTACAAGCAATTTTCTGTTAGATTCAATAAAATGTAAGTCAGACTGTTTTTCGTTATCTTTATGGCCTGATAATTAATCATAGTAAAATTTTCCAAAATATTTAGAGAATTGAACCAAGAATATGATTCCAAAATAGCATGTCACAATTGTTAACGGATAGAAAGATATAAAAATTTTAATTTCATCTCCCGAAATTTAAGTTTTCAGCAAGTCTGTTATGGTGTTCTACATATCTGGAAACTTTTACTATGATTAATTATCAGGCCATAAAGATAATGAAAAACAGTTTGACTTACATTTTATTGAATCTAACAGAAAATTGCTTCTAAACTGAAATGTCGGCATATGAAGTTGAAATATTCATATCTGTTAATCCGTTCAACTTTATCTCATGAAATTTTCGAATCATATTCTTGGTCCAATTCTCTAAATATTTCGAAAGTTTAGCGTGATATGTTGTTATCAGGCATTCGAGATATATATATGAAAAACAATTTAGCTTATTTTTTGAAGCACGGTGTATATTCGTTTAATGACAAAACCAAGTGAAACACCGCACATGGTTACTTAAAGAGATACAGGAAATAATTTTTTTTTAAGTATTGGAAATGTCATCTTTAGTAACGATCATTCAGCTAGATAGGCAATATAAAGATGAGGGGGTGATTTTTTCTTCACGTCGGTACAAAATACTTGGAATGAAATTGCGGAAATTGAACATATAGTCCTGGATGCATAAATACGTATCTTAATGTGCATAGATCATATTTATGTTCATATAATTATATGCAGTATGCGCGTGTATAGATCCAGACAGGTCTAAATACTTGCGTAAATTCGTGCATTTGCATCTACACATATAGCTACGCATGTAGGCTAAGCTATATTTTGTATTTTATGCATTGCGTAATACATGTATATCCATATTTGCATGTGTATATACTTGATTGGGAAGGCTACTGGCGAGTGTGTTCTGGAAGATGGGCTTAATAAGTTTTCACTTGCGTGCGCATTGAACATTATGCAAGGTGATTCATTTGTACGAATGCATTTATGTTATAATTTGCGTAGGCCTATATGTATAGCCATAGCCATTGCCATAAACTTTCGGTCCAGCAGAGCATTCATAAGTCATGTAGTTCCAGATTCAGTATTCACCATGAATGTGCGCTATCACAGAACCCCTAGTTACCAGCAGAATAAGCTACTGTCGGATACAAGTCAGGTGCATAGTCATGTGTATAACTGTATATTATATTAAATTGTTTTATTTATTAAATTGTTAATTTGTTTTGAAGGCTTCACAGTAGTACACAGCAAAACTTGGATTTCGATGTTTGTCAAATTATCAGTTGGACGAATTATATTTATACTGCTTAATAATCATGTGACTATAATTGTTCCATAACAATTATTGTTTATGAAGCAATCAACAATTTATCAACAACATATTTCGTACATACCAGCATGCAAGTGAATTTATGGGTTATCAGTGATTCACAACCTTTTTTGCTTGCGACACACTAAGAAAAATCGATCATTTTTCGCGGCACACCACAATAATAACCTCTTTTTATCTGTTTGTCACTATTATAATTTAGTAATCTTTAGAAAACAGTTTTAAAAATCAGATCATTTGAGCAGAGCTGCTTCTTTACGACGCACGCCATCGCAATCGTAAACTCCAAATTTCTGCAGTTTTGTAGAGTTATCAATTAATGACATGTTAGAATGTTTCCCGTGGCAAACTTGCATGCAGTTCTCGCGGCAGACTACTGCGCCGCGACACACAGGTTGGGAAATACGGATTTAAATTTAGGAATTCATGCATGCAGGCTACCCTATGTGTGTATGCATATTGTATGGCCATAATCAATGCCATCAATCTTTCGGCTGAACAGAGCATTCAGAAGTCAAGTACATCCAGACTCAGATTTGGCCATCAGTGTTCAATAATGAACAAGGAAACACAAAGGGACCTAATGTTCACTTTTGGAGCCCCTAGTCACCAGCAGAATATGATGATATCGGATGCATGTACAATAATCATACATGTATGTGTACATTAAACTTAAACAAGTCTATATAAACAATTATTTTGGGTAAACAGTCGCTAGATTATTAAGAAGTAGACCTAACTAACTTCCCTACCTAACACAAGATTATTTAAGCATAAACTTCGCCTTTATCTACTTAAAACACTTCCTGATATGTAATGGTTAAGGTTTCTGCTCAGTGGTTTCGCCAAGCCCTTAGTTAAGTCTTTAGTTAAGTCATTAGTTAAGAGTTGTTTTTCTCGTTATATACAGAAATGTCGATTGCTTAATTTGTTTTTCTCTCTTCCTCATCATTTTTTTTATTCCTGCAATTGAATGTTCTGTCATGTTTTTTCTTTTATATTTTACATGAATTATGGGTGGCCCTATTAGCGGGATTTTACATCCCTTCTGGGTCTCCCCCTCTTCACCAAATTCATGTTAATGTATTATTCACTGCCATAATTGTATCATGTTTGTGTGTTGTTTTGGTTGAGGAAAAAATAAATAAATAAAATAAAATAAATAAATAACTGATAATTTGCCCCATCATTGAAATGTAATATTCGCTGTGTAACCTTCAAAACAAATCAAGTAAGAAACTTCGGAAATCGTGGTCAGAATTTGTGCGATGTTAATCCTTAAAGTGAAAGTCACAATTTGGGTGAGAATGCGTTATTGCGCAGCAAGCCATTCTCTTGTCATCTTCAGTACTGCATTTTAGTTGGCCATTCCTCAGTTACAGCCTTTCAGAAGCGTTCCCTGTGCGATAGACCCAGAGATAATTATGAGGCCGGATTTGAGGTGAGAGATAGATGAACAAAGACTTTCAGAGTGGATGACGGAGCGAACTGATGGAGGAAGTCAATAAATTGGGATGACTTGCGTACATGCAAAGACACAACGAACGAAGACCTCAAACCGATCAGAGGATCTAAGAGGACGCAGCGACGTGGAAGGGAGGAGCGAAGTTTGTTTGTATGTGCACTTGTGGTATAGCGCCTTTTGAAGCTCTCCTACTCAGAGGCGCTCCTGATTGGAGAGCGGACACTGCATCGGAGTTTCACGCCGAAGCACTGAGCAATTACTAATGAAGGACTTACCCAAGGTCCTACACGGCGGTTTAAGGTGAATTCGAACCTGCAACCCTTCGGCTGCAAGGCAGCGAACATACCCACTACACCACCGCGCCCCACAATAATTATGAAGTATGAGGTCATGATATGATTGCTTGCAAGCATGTGCCCGAATCCAATTCAAGGTTTATATTTCAGTCTCAATTTGAATTTATAACATATATTATACATCGGGACAATCCGATTGAAACTGAATTAGAAACTTTGATTTGGATTCGGGTAGATGCATGTAAGCAAGCACATCTGTACGCGGGCATTCATTTGCTCATCCATGATGATCCATCCATCAATTTATTTAGCCAAGAAGTACAGGTATAAAAAAATCGCATAAAATTAAACAAGTAGGCCTAATCTCTTGGTCACAAAAGCGAACCCAGACGGGGCTGCAGAGTCCTGCTGGTTAATGCCACCTGCACGCTTTTTGGTGCTATAGATAGTTGGTAGGTTAATTACGATGAGCGTAATCATCTTTTGACGTCTGCAGAGTTAACATTCCATTATAAAGCATCAAATCTTAACTAAGAAAACGTACGTTCGTATTCTGAACATCACAATTATACTGCAGTTCTAAACTTATTATATCAAAAGTGGTTTAGTCACAATAATTTTTAATGCTTTTGAAAACATGATGGCAATTGGGCTTAACAATTAGAGAAACAGTCGCACATCGTGAGAAACATGTAACGAGAGAGGGGGAGAGAGAGACAGAGACAGACAGAGAGAGAGAGACAGACAGAGAGAGAGAGAGAGAGAAAGAGAGAGAGAGAGAGAGAGAGAGAGAGAGAGAGAGAGAGAGAGAGAGAGAGAGAGAGAGAGAGAGAGAGAGAGAGAGAGAGAGAGAGAGAGAGAGAGAATAAGACTGGCAGGGATGGAACGAGTTAGATTGTTGCGAGTTAGAGATGGTGATACAAAGAAAGACCAAGAGAGTGACATGTGGAGAGGAAGGTTGGGAAGGTAGACCTAGAGGCTAATTGAGAAAGTCAGATGCAGGCAGAACTGAGACTTGTCATCCTGCTGGTAGTTGAAGCAACACGATGACCTAAAATGGAAATGCATCGAAAACCTGACCATATACGGTCACGCCATCCTTCAACCCCGAGTGGGTGGGCAACTCCTTCCACCTTTATATAAGCTGTTGCAACAAAGACAGTTGTGCTTAGTCGTGCTCAGGTTGCTGCACTGACTTATGTGAGGAGGAGAAGACATCCAGAAAGCACAGAGACTTTCTTCGTCCGTTGGGCGACTCAACCGGTAAGACGGTCTTCATTACAGACGTCGGTCTTCTTGCTTTCATTCGCAAGAACTACAACTAGGCCCCTATGCAGATTCGAACCTTTTCCGTGGTGGTCCCTAGTGGTCTGTAATTCCCTCCCACACACACACACACACAGGAGCTAGGTCTGCTTCCTGGAGCTTCTACTTAAGCTATTTTATTCAATTCTAAATCGTACTTTTCTCTGTGCTAGAGTCGGGAGCGCCTCTGAATACTCGGGAAGTGGTCCTGTTGCACAGGCGCTATAGAAATTCTTAAATGAATGAATGAATAAGTGAATCGCGTGTTCGGCAGCCATTCGGCTAATTGCAGCTGATCGCCTTCCAACTCGGGCTTCAGCTCCTCATCATCAAGAATAGCCTTGCTCTATTTAATACCAAATATTGCTGTTTAGGGTTTGATAAATTTAGGTAAATAATCAAACGTGTGTTCTGTAATTTCAATTTTATGTAATTTATCTAAAGTCTAGTTACATGGAGCATATGATAGGCTTATAATCATGGTGACCACAAACTTGCCTTTATGGCCATTGAAAGGAGCCTTGATGACCAACTGAAAAGACTTGTAAATGGTCGGATAATGAATATCCAGTATGTAAGCTTATATGCCTTGCATTAAAAAAATTAATTTGCTACCAGGGCTTTTTAACGTGCAACTCTACACAAAATGTGCAGTTGTAAATGACTTTGTGAAGTTGCAAATGCAGTGAAAATCATAAGAAAACGGTAATTGAAGCTAATTTACCACGGAGGACCGGAATGGAAGGAAAAGGGGTTGTCCAGTTAGAAAAATACGCAGAAAGGCTAAATTTTAAGTGGATGAGAAAAAAGGTCATCAGATTCTATCGCCGGTGAATTGTGACTTTTGGGAAAAATTTTGACAGGCGACAAAAAACAGGTCGTCGGAAATTTTGGCCGCCAAAGCCACATTAGATTAAATTGTTGGTTGTGCAGTTCTAAAAAGTTCTTTAAAAAGTCCTGTCTGTTAGATTGAAACTGGAACTCCACCTCAAGATTTCAATAGGCCTATACGAACATAAATAAATAAGACTATATGAATTAATGTGAAAAATGGATGAATAGATAGGACTTCAAGTTAAAGCTTAAGCAAGTAGTCAGATAAGCAAATAATATGCAAAATATGGAAGTTAATAGAAAAGAAACAAAATTTTGAAAGATGGATTTTTAAAAAAGTATTCGCTAGATGGGTTGCAAAAATAAATTGATAGCTAGACAAAAATAACGAAAAGTAAGATAAGATAAGATAAGAATACTCCTTAATTCACCAATTTCTAACCGCATTTTGGTTTTCACACGTGGTACAACTGTAAGGAGCATGAACTGATGAACTGCTATTAAAATGCTGCGTGGTAATAATAATTAGTAGCTTCATTTTAAATGCGTCAATGGTCATTGCAGTCAGAACATGTCGTGAGACCACTGGAATAGCCTATATAAGTTTCATGAAGTTACACAGTGTTTCAAATTACGAATGTAGGCTTATGTGCCATTTCTGTTATAGTTTCCGTCTGTCGTGTGTCTCCTTATGAACGTGGAGACAATGTCGGTCATCAGAGCCATCCTCCCAATGACCTGCAGCGTCTTCCTCGTTGTCTTGGTTCTGAGAGGTGTCTCGGCACAGATGAACCTTGACCTTTCACCTGGTAAGTCAACGCAGATCGCTTTTCTGTCTTACGTATCAACACACAGGTAAGAACGATTGTTCTTATGCACATAATTATGACCATGCATTATGCATAGATCTAATAGTCATATCCTATTTTATATTCATCTTCCTCCACTTGTCGTTATTTTTGTCTAGCGATAAAAATATTGTTTTTTGCAACCCATCTAGCGAATACGCTTTTTAAATCCATCTTTGAAATTTGTTTCTTTTCGATTAACTTCCGTTTTTGCATATTATTTGATTATCTGTCTACTTACTTAAGCTTTAACGTATAGTCCTATCTATTCATTCATTTTTAACATTTATTCATATTTATTCTTATAGCCTATTTAGGCTATTTATTTTCGGATATTGAAATCTTGAATGAATATTTAGGCCTAGACTCTTCATGTAGCCTATTAATTTTCTCTCTCTTGACTTGTCGAAAACTTGGAACCTTGCGGTGCAATTTTAAAAACGATTCTTTTAGATAAATAAGTGAGAAGTAGGTGAGGGAGGAATATTTTGTGAGTTTATTTCTGTGGGTGCTATCGAAAGAAGTTCAAAGACAATAATTTGAAGTTGAAACTTTGAGTATCAAGCAGGGCTGTTCACGAGGGTATACGCGGGTATACAGCGTGTAGGCCTACTCAGCTCCGTCGAAAAACGGCATCGTATACTCACCTCCCGAAAACCAGGGTATACGTGGTAAAATGCAGGTACATGGGAAAACGCAAGTAAATGAGGGTGCATGACTTTAAAAAAGGTCATCAGTTTCTTCGGGCGAGAAATTGATGAACTTTTTCTGAAGATATTTTCCGGCAGGTTCTTCGGACGGGAAATTGATGAATTTTTCTGAAGGTCATCAGAAATTTCGGGCCCGAAAAAGGTCGTTTTTCTCCCGGTCAGCGTGTAGGCCTACTCACCTCAAAATTTACCAGTAGGGGTAAGTGGTGCAAAAGTGGCAGGATAGGGTAAGAGTGGCATCCCCACTCTCCAAGTATGTACTTATTTTCTGAAACCTTTACCTAGTGCGAACATAGACTATCATTAAGTGTTACGTTTTCATAAGCCGAGAGTTTCCAAGAGTTGAATGGTAAAAATTTTATATAATTTTTTCGATTTTTCGCGTTATTTGCAACTCTCGTGATTATCACAAATATGCTGCTCACTTTCAGTATTAGGATCGCACTTGTTAAAGTTTTATTTTGTATTATGCAGGAATGTGTGTTCTTTGAAATGCTAGAAATTTTAAGAAATTAGGCAACGCAATAATGTAGATAGATATTCGTAATTATAAGCACCCAAATCGGGGCAAAAGTAGCATTGTATGCCACTTTTACCCCCGTTTTACGTGCCACTATTGCCCCATCACTGACACTTTTGCCCCAGCGGTATGGCACTTTTGCCCCAGCGGTATGCCAGTTCTGCCCCAGCGGTATGCCAGTTTTGCCCACAGGTATCCTACCAGTATATTAGTTTATTAATTGGTTGGCACTTTTGGCATTGTACATAATGTACTATGTGATTAAACGTTATAATTATATAAGCCTAAGACTCAGCGAGAAAGTCACACTGACGAAGTATTGTGCCATTCCATAAAAATGGTGTCTAGTGGAGATTTTTCGAAATGCCAGGCAATGATCAAGCATGGAATTTCAAGCTATTGACCTACGCCATTGGAATCCTGGCTTTGTGCATGCCTATACCTATTGAGTCTATTGACGTTTCAATAAAGCGTCGGGACATGTCTGTGACTTGGAGATCTACTAGACCAGTTCAGGATGAAGTGAAGAATGCATCCAACGTTAGGTTGGAATCGGCCAATAACACAGAACGATCAGACAAACAAAAAGTGAAGAAACTTCAACAGAATATTCATTCATTAAATGCATTTGTATAGCACCTCTTCAAGGAGATTACTCATAGGTGCACCCAACCTCAGCAAGGCCAAATAAAACTGTCTCAAGAAGCCTGAGAATGACTTTTAGAAAGGGACTTACAAAGCACTTATAAGTAAGAGGAAGGCCATTCCAGGTTGATGCGTATAGTGGAAGTAGGCCACGAGCAAAGGGGAACCGAGAACAGACTCTTCAGTTGAACGATGGAGCGGAAGTGGCGAGCACTAAGAGTAGGGTCACAGAGCTCTCAAAGGTAGGAAGGAGCAAGGCCTAGCAGGCAGTGCCAGACTAGGGTAGAGAATCACTAGAGATCATATTCTCTATTTGCTACTTGACAGGAAACTATAGTTGAGAACGTCAAGCATATAGCTGTAGATAATGGCTGAATTTGGGTATGGGGCCAATATGGCGGGCTGCAAAGAGCAGGACGCGATCAAGGCAACTCAGACAGGCACTCTTCCGTGCTCAACCATCGTGCTGCCTTAGGCAAGCATAGAAAGAGCAACAGTAGTCAAGTCTGGTGGTAATGAAAGAATGGACATGGGTAGCAGCAACAGTAGGAGTAAGCGAGCGAGCGAGCAACAGTGCGTAGTTGACGCAGTTGATAATAACAGACACGGCTGAGTGAGTGAATGTGTGGAGCAAAAGTGAACTCTTGGTCCAGAGCAACACCAAAGTCACGGACTTTGGTTGAGAAGACAATCATAATCAGGAAAGGCAGCACCAATAGCCCATATTATACAGTAGCAACTTTAAAACAGGACACGAAAGTGAAAAGGTTCCAAAAGCTTATGATGAAAAGAAAACTTGGAACATCACCAGAATTCAAAGAATCAATGCAAAGCTCAAATCGTCCCGGAAAACCAGAGTTCCGTGCTCAACCAGCGTGCTGTCTTGGGGAACCTACGAGCACTAACAACTGAGAAGTCAAAACACAAGATAGTGCAATCAATGTTAAGGTAGCACCTGCCTTTGAAAAGGTCGTATAAGAGTATCAACCGCCCATATTTTCCTTAGACGAAATTGAGATAAGTGATGAGAGAGAAAGAGAGAAACTGCTCCTGTCTGGTCCTTCTAGGAAATATATACATGATAGGCTACCAATGGGGCTTAGCCCATCTTCACCTATGAGGACATTCAGAACCGTGCTGCCACAGACTCCCAGCCTATGCTCAATGATTGCTCATCTGCGAAGAAATTCAGTTAATGATACCGCTGATACTCAGCATATCCTCATCTGTGAGAAATTCAGGCAAGTACAGCAGCGTTTAGGAATAAAGTGGCTTCATGTAAAGGCTTGACGTCTAGTTCTCTTGTTCAGAAAAGTCATCGCCAGGTTCGTCTGCCTACTGCTGCTGGCAAGCGTAAAAAAGGAGCGAATATCTAGCAATGCCGCATGAAGTCAAGTGCGTGCAAAGCAAGTCTATAGAGGAAAACGTGCATAAAATGGAGCAAAGAGGGGGGCTACCTTCTGCGATGGCAGGTACCTGAAAATGGAATGACAATGGAAGCCGAGAAATAGAAAATGCATTTAAAACACAGACAATTGTAAAGTCACAATAGACTTATTTCTTGTGTGCTTTTGTCTTTGTTGTTTACTGACTAAAACTTTTGTCTAAATGTCAGAAAATATTTAGCATTGTTGTGATTTTTGTGATTCAAGTTTAATACAGAGTGCCAATTCTGTAGATTGCTTAGCAAAACCGGTAGCCTACTTGAGGGATTTCAGGGAAGGTATCTTCTCATCACACTATGCATTGCTGTGTGCAATAGTCTGATTTAATATGAAAAGCATAAATTCCTGCTTATTGTAATTGGTGAAAATTGGTGAAAACGAAGCCTATGTCTCTGGGGGTACGAAGGGCATGCCAGTCTTGCCCTCAACAAGGGGTAAAAGTGGCATGATACTCATGCCCCACATGGTGGGGCAAGAGTGGCCTTTTGGGTGCCTCCAGTGCCCTCCACCTCAAGCCAGATTTTGAAGAAGAAATCGTATCCAGTAGCAATTTAAGGAATTTTATGGATGCACCGATGATCTACCTACACTACAAAACAAATTTCATCTTGATATGTTTAATATTGCATATTTTATTCCACATTTTGTGACTTTATGCCACTCTTGCCCCCACCTCCCCTACACCCCTGGTATCAAGACAATCGCTTGAAGACAATCGCTGGAAGACAACTGAGTGTCCTACTAATTTGTCATATCAGCCCCTCTTCCTGCGGGACTATCCATGGCAAAGATCATTGGTGTCGTTCTTTTTTCAGACTTTGGACTGACTCTAAAAGGCCCGACACAAGTCATTATGAAGCAATACATTGTCCGCAAATACGACTGTATCTCCTTTATTCAATTACTTATTTACTATTTTTATTACAATTTCTGTCGTTATCTGTAGCGAGTGAAATTGACTCGATGGAGGACATTGAAGAACTGATTCGAAAGGTGCAGCTCCTATTGGATACGGATCTTGAAAATATATTCCCTGAGGGAACTGTACCGCATGATGACGAGGATGTTGAGAATAATTTTGCGGCTGATGAAGATGATGGTGAGAATGACGTTAGAGTGAGAGAAGATGACAGTGAGAATGACGTTGGAGTGAGAGAATATGACGGTGAGAATGACGTTGGAGTGAGAGAATATGACGGTGAGAATGATGTTGGAGTGGGTGAAGATGGCGGTGAGAAAGACGTCGCTGGGATACCGAACGGATGCGGTTGTTCAAACTACCGATGCTACTGTTGCAAGCGCATTCGTATGCGCAGATACGGATTCGACAAATATTGTGAGTAGCCTATATATAAAAGATGCAGGGTCGGATTAAGGCATGTTCAACATGTTCGGCCAAACAGGGGCCCTCACACTTTAGGGGGCCACACATGGAGAAAAAGTTTCGGAAATTTAGTTTAATTTGGACAAAACGACTAAAAAAGTCATACACTTTTTGGGAGGGGAATGATCGGTGTATTCTAAGAAAATAGTGACAAAGCAATTTTAAAAAAAAGGTCGTCAGAATTTTGGGATTTTGGAGATCCGCACGCAAAATATTCCCCGAATAGGGCCCCACATTTCTTAATCCGGCTCTGGAAAGATGAGAGTAAAATAATAAAAGATTTAGTAAACCGAAAAACGTATTAGGCCTAACTGAAACTGTGTATCGGTCTCTGGCATTGTTATTGGTTCAATGCAATCTAAATGTAGACCTAGGGATATTCGAGTCTGTTAGGAGATCTTCTTAATTCTTATCCGGTGTTCGGCTTATCAAATCTTATGCTGGCATATTTTGCCTTTGGCTGACATAAACTATAATCTTCGGTAGGAATAATTTAATATGTTGTTGCGATGATCGAATGTTTTCCCTCACTCGTGTGGTCACAGGTTGCATCAGCCTGAATTTCCATCCACGCATCTACGGAATTCGGATTACCGTAACCATGGGAAGGCGCACGTTATTCAGAAAGGAGATATCAGGTATTTCAGGACTACCCTACTGCACTGTACTAGGCTACAAGACACGCTCATGAAGCACATTTATGATATTCTAATCTTATCTAATCTAATTATCATCTGCTCTAATTAGTTTTAAAGACTTCTTTGACGCCGTTATCATGATACCGAACGCATGTTTTGTAACAATCGCCATAATATTGTAGTCGTGAACATGTTTTGGCAAATTATAGGTCCCTTGTAGCGGGATCACTCCCTTTAGGAAACCTATTCCTCCCTTGCATGCGCAGTAATAACCTTAATTTATCATCATAATAAGACTAGTCGTAGTTCCTATTGATGATGATGATGGTGCTCTGCCCGAAGGCAGGTTCGTTGACTTTTACGCCCCTTGGGATGAGATAAGTGAGGTGGTTTCCCGTTGCCTTCCCCACAGACAATGATGGGTAAGCAACTTGCCCAAGGTCGCTCCGCAGCAGCTTACGCCACCGCGTCCCACACGTGCTAGCCCGAGATATCTAAATCTCTGAGTGTCAACTCCCAGCCCGGGGCTTGAACCGCAGTAAGTTGTGACCAACAGACAATGCCGCTCTCGCTTACCGATGTAGCTAACTAGGCTATCAGTTCCTATTATAAACTGCGATTAGTCAATGCATTCACCTATTGTGAACTTGCCTATTGTATGTCTACTTGGGAACAATAGGCAATTTGAATTGAATAGAGTTGAATAAAAACTATAGAATTTACTCAGCACCAATATAGAGCCAGCCAGGAGATTGATAGGGTCACAGTAACGTGCGCATCTGACTATTTATACAGCGCTAGTTTTAAACCTTAGTGATGAAGCCGAAAACGATTCTTACAGTTATCGTGGTTTTATGGTTCTAAGTGTGACAGCCTACCCTGCATCAATTACACGCGAAGGGCAGTAAATAACAGATGCAAAGGACTAATTAGGATGTTCACACACGAGCCGTTTAAATGTGGCTCTCGAACCAAAATCATCAACCAAAATCAATAGAAACTATCAGCATCTTTACTTAAGCACTAATTTATTTTTTAAACTTTGCTGCTTTGATGCTTCATTTGATCTCATATGTTGCTCTGGTTGTTGCCGAATAAATGAATTGAATTGAAATGACTTCCTATTATTCTGTTCTTCCATAAACACAGCCCTTAATAGTCAATTTCCACGTCTGGCCAATCCTGATCATTATTTTGTCTCCTGCCTGAATAATCACACAAAATGTCAGTCATGATTCTTACAATGGTGATTCTTTTTCTCATAAAAATTTAATATCGATGATTTGCTGTAATTTCATTGCGACTTTGGTTGCAGCAAGAAATCCTCCAGCGATTTGCTTTGGAGTTCCCTACGTGAAGGTCGGTGTTCGTGCTTGCATCCAGTTCAACAACCTGAGCATCCGTGGAAGAAGAGTCAGTGGATGTTACAGTTTCCTGATTCGCTTGTTCCGCTTTACCATTCTAAAGGTCAAACTCGGTTGCTTCCGCTTCAACGCCCAAAACGTCACCCAGCAAATCGGTGAGGTGGAGTTTCCGTTTCTCGATGAACCAGGGTCCCCAGTGGAAGGTCCTGAACCAATCTACCTGGGCGAAATTCTGATGGACATCATCAAGTCTGGCGATCATAAGAAGAGGATTTAACAGACCCCAACGTATTAGCCTGTTTAATTCGCTTTCAGAACTTATCTGTAGTTTTAGATGTTTCATATACAGTTACTCTGATTCTCCAAGTAGGGCTTTCATTATCTAACCATGGGGACGAAAACCTTACATATGGTCGAAATATAGACCGAGGTGCTTCTCTGATTCTCTGACTATTATCGCATTCATTGTTGTTGCACCCATTTAGGCAGCATGATGTCATGAATTGGTGAATTTTCAGGTTCATCGCACAGTGTGTTTCGGTGCTCAATTTCAGATGCGCAGTTTGATATTAGATTTGCCCTCAAAAAACGCCTTAACTAATGGGATGTATAATTATTATGCGAATTCGTGTGTTATTGAAATTTCCGATTCATTTCAGTTTGTAAAAACAGAAGTTCGGTAAAAACAAAAACCCGAAAACTGTAATGCAACTTTTTTTAAATAGTTCTCGAGACTTTACTTAGGTTAGCATGTCCAGTAGTTTCATTGCTATTCTAGTGGTCCCAGTAGTGATCCATTTCTACATCAGTTAAAACTTGGATAGGATAATGACTGTCAATGTCACAATGGCACACACTGAGAGGTATGGTTGAATTTAGTGTAGTGGGTGAAGGTCAGATCTTCTAGGCCGTCCTCTGTTCGATTTCAAGCTGATAAGACTACAGACTAATAAGAACTTCGTGAATTATTGTCCACAGATAGCGTCTACAGCAATATCAATAGTGGTCTTGCTAGTGCAACCGTACTTGCAGTGGAAATGGTGTTTCGGTAGTTTTAGATTAGTTGGAATGTAACTGTTAGTAATAGTTATTGAGAGGATATTATCAGAGATTGGTTTTTTTGGTGTATGAATAGTGACGAAGACTGAGGTTTTGATCACGGAGATTACTGAAGATTTCGGTTCAAACGTGCAGACTGATAAGGAAAATGAACAAATGGGATAGGCCTATTATTTTCACATTATTTAACTTCGTTGTGTCGAAGTTAATGCGGAGTTGTCTGAAAAGATGTCTCAAAGAGTTTCATGCAGATGGCCTTTCTTCTCTAATAACTTATCCTTTATTACATTAGCTCATCTTAAGCTACATTGACAGCTTAGTCAAGCGTTCCTGAGGGAACTCTGCAATGCCAGTCATTGTTTCAATATAATCTTGGACTGCTACTCTGTGTAGACCTAGGCTTGTGTAATCGATTGCATCTTGCTTTCGTATATTTCATTTTTCTACTATAGTAGAAACTCTCGCAGGATCGTGAATTTGTACTTGGATTTGCAAATAAAAATATCGCTTGAATAAAGTCGTTCTTGTGGTTCAATTGACTCGAGACCAAAAGAATTCGCCTGCATTATAATAATTCATCATGACGTCATGTAGAAGTGACTTAAGCAACGAAGTGACAGAATTAATTGTGAGAAGTAAAGATTTACTGACAGACCCGAAATATTGTGGTAGCCTTCTGAAGATTTCTCAAACTGAACTCAAATATTCTAAACTCAGATTTTGTTTGCCAGTAAAAGCAGTCAATTTCCAGTGGCGGCGCCAGGATTTCAGTTTGGGGGGGTTGAATCCTCGCGGGGAAGTTTCCCAATTTCATTTTCATCCGTCCAAATTTCTGAAGACCTTTCCCATTGTCACCGCCGAAATCGGAAATTTCAATGTCAAAAAATCGGATGGCTCTTTTTTAGGGGGGCTGAGTTTCTTATAGGGGAGCTTAGCTCCCCTAACCCCCTAGCGCCGCCGCTGTCAATTACATTCTCTCTGAGGCCAACGATCTGACCATCACTAATGACAAACTATCAGGGTTCACGATAGACAACCTGCACTCTGCCAACATCAGGAGTTTAGTTAGTCATAGATGTTTCATGGAGTTCTTTCTAAAATGCACAATCAATCTATGGTTGGAATATGGATATGGGAGAGGCAGCAGATAAAAACCAGGAATAGAGAAACGTGGTGGCACGTCTTCGGCACGTCTTCGGCTACGGCCCGACGGAGGAGAGCGAGAGAGATTATTTATTATTAGATTGTTATTAGTAGTAGCAGCAACAACAGCAGCGACGGTGGCGGTGGCGGCGGCGGTGGCGGTGGCGGCGGCGGTGGTAGGCGTAGCAGTAGCAGTAGCAGTAGAAGCGGAAGTTACAGTAGCAGTAGCGGTAGTAGTAGTATTAAGCAGCAATTCAATGTGTCTAGTTACTCTAGTAGTAGGCCTACCGGAATCACAGTCGGTTTACAAAACAGGATGATGGCCTATTTGATGGTTCACAGCCTAGGCTTAGATAAGTTGTCAGACCACAAGGTCTTCACAATTATTGGCATTATCTCTAAAATGTCCAGGACAAACTGAGTGCTAGATCTGATCATGGATTTTCCCCGTTGCCACGTGTTCGGTATAATAATTCACGATGAAACAATGAAGAATTATTTTTGCATGTGACACCCGACAAAACGTTTAGGGTATTGCCCCGACCCTTCGGCTGTAATTGTATAACTTTATCCGCGACCAAAATCTAGGGGCTTGGCTTTGTGGTGTTTTCTATACAATAACTATTGCTGATGATTGGAATTATAAATTTTAATCCATTGTTAATAAACAAAGGAAAGAACATCCTACTCAGTACTGTAACAGACTTTCTAATCACAGGCCTATTATATGCAAATCTTCATGTATGTATACATCTACATTATATGCTGTTGTATGCTTGCACGATTGTATGCAAATGTTTATGCAATTATTTGCATATGCATGTATGTATGGATACATGCATGTGTAGATGTCTAGCTGTTTGTCTGTAGCCTACATTGTGTGCATGTATGAATGCATGCATAAATCTACGTTGCTTGCTATGTATGGATGCATAAATGTATGCATTTATGTATGCATGTATGTATCTATGTATGTATGTATGCATGTATGCATGCATGCATGCTTGCATGCATGTGGGTGGGTGGGTGGTTGGTGGGTGGTGGGCGGGCGTGCGGTCGGGCGGATGGATGGATGAACGGATGGATGGGGGGGCGGACGGATATTGCCCATGCACCTTCATCCATCCAAGTTCCTCTTTCCATCACCCTCAGGCATTCCACCCAAATTAAGATTCCACCTCTTTCGGAGTTCCTGCCTAAATTCATCCAAGTCTTCACCTTCCGTGCATCCTTTCTCGCTTCAAACAAACCCACCGTTACAGCTCCTCAGTATCTACTCTCACTGGTCTCTCATTGCAACCAGACTCTGATCTTCCCTGTCGTGTCTTGACAACCTGTCTGACCCGACGCAGCTCCAGTTAATTATCTGCTGCCCTGGTCTTCACTTTAGAAAAACGGTTTAGATAGTTTTGGGTTAATGACTGTAATTACTCTGGGTAATGAGGATAAACATTAAACAAACAGGAGGTAAATTCCCTTCGATGTTGGTATTGATATTCTTCCTCTTTCTCTTTTCCGCTCTTCCCTGCCATC
>OX457052.1:38798956-38926456 GCA_949752735.1 Lumbricus terrestris
GAATCAGTCAGTCAAGTCAAAATAGAGTCAGACAGTCAGTCAGTTAGTCAGTCAGTCACCCAGTCAGTCAGATATCTAATGAGTCGGTCAGTCAGTCGGTCATTCGGTCATTCGGTCAGTCATTCAGTCAGATATTCAACGAACAATAGGTCAATCAGTCAGGTATTCAATGAGTCGGTCGGTCAGATATATTCAATTAGCCAACTTGTCAAACGTTCGACAACAAATCAATCACTAAGCCTTAATTATACTGCTGAGAGAATATTTGTCGTACATGTAACAATTCGTCTGGCCTACACTAGACCTACATTTTTTGTAAAGAAACCAAGCATTTGCTTTTTATCCCTGGCTGCTGTTATGAATAACATTGCGAACATTTGTAAAATGTTCACATTTCAACAGCATGATAATTATAAACTTTATTTTTGCTGTTCTTAGAAAACGATCTGGAAACGATGGAGCTAGGCAAGGCGATGGCGTCTCTGGAAAAGCTGAAGCAACTCTTTGGAGCACGAAATTCGAACGGTGGATGCAGCTGTTCTGGTCTCACGTGTCAATGCTGTCAGAGGATCAAAGTACGTCAAATCCACCTCGACGCTTCATGTAAGTATACCAACCAACAATCTTATTCATTCCTGACATTCATTGTATGCTTCATTTTTTGTATTGCATTGCATTATATTGTATAATAATTGTATTGTATTGTATTGCATTGCATTGCATTGTATTGTATTTCATTCTTTTGTATTGCATTGAATTTTACCAATTTTAAGCACAACTCTGCAGAGCGATATCTTTCAGCAACACTCAAAGCCATCCATAGTTTCTATCTCACTAAAAAACATAACAATTAGGATTACAGCCGGTGACTACTTGGACGTCTTCACCTCGAAAGTCAAGTCGGTTCGCGAAGGCACTGCTGGCTCTTCTCCGCCAGAGTTCCATCCTACTGGATGCTCTCTCTCAGCTCTTAGTCCAATATCCAGCAAGGAGCTAAATCGAATCATCTTAGCATCAGCTCCTAAAACCTGCGACCTCGATCCTCTTCAATCTAAATAACAGGCGATGCATATTGCAAAATTTCAAATCTGCTTAAACTAATAAGAGGAAAAAATATAAATTATGAAAGCCACCTTAACCTCTTAGATAAATTGTTCATATATGACTCAAGAATTAGCATATTTTGTAAATTTTGTGTACCATAATAGGCCAACTGCAGTTTGCAATTGGTCGATTAATAAAGAATATTCTTCCATTATATTCTTTTTGATCGATTTCAATTTCTTCCGGCTATATAAAATTTATCAACTCATTCATTCATTCATTCATGAATATAGGCTATATATATATATATATAAATTATATATAAATGGCACCTCTTGTAGTGAACTACTCAAAGGTGCTCCAGACCTAGAGCAGCCAAAAAGATCAGTATGTAAAATTATATCGCCGTGTCGGAGAGGGTTTTGGACAGTCGGCGTTGTTCCAGACCACCTTAAATGTGTTTCCTCTTGTGAACAGTGTTTCTGTGACTGTTTTGCTTCAGGTTGCATCAGCCTGACATTTCGCCCGCAGACTGGAACTGGGATTGTGGCTCTGACAATCGATGGCCACGTCGTCTTCAAACAGGAATTCCCTGGTAGGTACCTACACACAATAATAGATACGCATCATGTTATTTCTGTGTTTAGGACTGGCTCGAGACTATTGCATTCTCCAATGTATCTCCAATCATGAAGATTAAAAAAATTTCAACTTGCCAAGATCATTATTTTCTTAGACGAATTTTGAGCAATTGTGTCAAAATCTTAGTGTGCAATGACTGAATTTGAACCAGAGATCTTGTGAATGACAGTTCAGCACGCACTCACCACACCATCCAGCCATCTAAAGTTGGCCAGGAGTTTATATTTCTGATTGGCAATATTACATACTGGCCTAGTTAGCTACACTGGTAAGCGAGAGCGGCATACGTCTGTTGGTTACAACAGACTGCGGTTCAAGCCCCGGGCTGGGAGTTGACATTCAGAGATTTAGATATCTCGGGCTAGCACGTGTGGGACGCGGTGGCGCAAGCTCCAGCGGAACAACCTTGGGCAAGTTGCTTGCCCATCATTGTCTGTGGGGAAGGCAACGGGAAACCACCTCACCCACCTCATCCCCAGGGGCGTAAAGCCAATGAACCTGCCTTCGGGCAGAGAACCATCATCATCCGTATTACATGACATTGTGAATGAGTTTTCCGTGGTCAATTCAGTATAGTTATAGTGTTCCCTGTTGCGTTCGATAAGGTCTTGCACTCTTGCTGTGGTTAAGGTGCTTCAAAACCGTACAGTGTTTCAATGCATTACTTGCCATATTAATTATTCTTAACTTCCATCCTCTTTGTGCTGTTTAGTCTCAAAGCCGATTTCGCCTTGTTTCAAGTTCAAAGTGGCGAAGGTCTGTATCGAGTTCCACGACTTCCACGTCGATTCAAAGACCTTCACCGGATGCACGAGAGTTACATTCAGTATCCTCGGTAAAAAAGTCGGTCACTTCGAGCTCGGTTGCTTCCACATTAATTTCATCGACTCTTCTTCCAGCCAATTCCTTCTTCCAGGCGAAACTCCAGTGTTGGAACCTGCGGCTGTCATCGAAAACGCGGAGGGAATTCGCTACATGCAGAAAGACATTTTCGGTGAAAACGACAAAGACATTGGCGAAGATAATAAGATTTAAGGACTAAGATTTCATCGGTAACCACGCTGGCACCTGTTGAACCAGGTCTCTTTTCAGCGAGACTGTTTTACCCTGATTCACTCGGTTGTCCTAGTGACCAAAATCGTAATAAATATAGGTCTATCCAAAAGTAGAGTTTTTACCATAGCCAAAACCGTAGCAGTAGACCTGCTGGCGAAAAACTTACATGTATTATTGTTACTATTATTGCTATTTTTGGCTTTTTATATAGGCCTAGTGCACCTTCAAGAAAATCTACTCAGAAGCGCTACCAGTTCAACACCGGCTAAGTAAGGCAGTTTTTAAGCGCAAAAGAAACATAGTGGTGTGTTATCATCATCCAAAACACTCAGAGTAATTAGAGTATTATGACTATTGCTCTCATTGTTGTTACTTCTATTATCTGCATCTTTATTTATAGGTTTTCCCCGATGTATTTATAATCCCTCTGGCGTTCCAAACTATATACGGAAATATAATTGATGACGACTAGGGTTTGACAGTAAAAGCAGTCAATTACAATCTCTCTTAGGCTTACTCTAATATCAAGGTTAAACGATAGACAACCTGCACTCTACCAACATCGGGAATTATTTCAGTTAGTCATAGATATTTCATGGAATTCTTTATAAAATGCACAATCGATCTAGGGTCGGAATATGGATATGGAAGAGGCAACAGATAAAAACCAGGAATAGAGAAACCTGGAGACGCCATGTTGAGGACACATCTTCGGTCACGGTCCGACGGAGGAGAGCGAGATAGATTATTATTAAATTGTTATTAGTAGCAGCAGCAGCAACAGCAGCAGCAGCGGCGGTGGCGGCGGCGGCGGCGATGGCGGTAGTGGTGGTGGTGGTGGTGGTGGTGGTGGTGGTGGTGGTGGTGGTGGTTGTGGCGATGGCGGTAGTGGCGGTAGTGGTGGTGGTGGTGGCGGTGGTGGTGGTGGTGGATGCGGCGGCGGCGATGGCGGTAGGGGTGGTGGTGGTGGTGGTGGTGGTGGTGGTGGTGGTGGCGGCGGCGGCGGCGGCGGTGGCGGCGGCGGCGGTGGTAGGCGTAGCAGTAGCAGTAGCAGTGGCAGTAGCAGCGGCAGTCACAGTAGCGGTAGTAGTAGTAGTATTAAGCAGCAATTCAATGTGTCTAGTTACTCTATAGTAGTATTACAGTCGGTTTACAAAACAGGATGATGGCCAATTTGATGGTTCACACCCTAGGCTTAGATAATTTGTCAGACCACAAGGTCTTCACAATTATTGACATTATCTCTAAAAGGTCCAGGGCAAACTGAGTGCCATATGTGATCACGGATTTTCCCCGTTGCCACGTGTTCGGTATAATTCACGATGAAAACAATGAAGAATTATCTTTGCATGTGACATTCAACAAATTTTTATGGTATTACCCCGACCCTTCGGCTGTAATTGTATAACTTTATCCGCGAACAAAATCTAGAGGCTTGGCTTTGTGATGTATAACCATAACCATAACCATAAATTTTATTGAAACCCGAGACATCGAAAAAAACACAAGTAGCCTACAGTAGAACATAAACTATCTGCAAGGGATCAAAAGGACATGACCCTAAGGAACATAGGTTCCGCTAGTGGGGCATCTGTAACACGAAGTAAATAATGGCAGACATAATATTGAAACATGAGTGTACATTAGCTCTTAACTAGTTAACTAAACATAATATTATAATTAACAAGCACTAGACAACCTGAGCGATTAGATGCGATCGAATTCTAATCTTAAAGAGCGAGATATGAGTTAAATTGCTTATGGAGAGAGGTATATCGTTCCAAGTGCGGGGACCAGCACATTTCAAAGAGAACATTCTAGAATTAGTCCTAGCAAAAGGTAGGCCTACTCTTACATTCGCAGCAGAGAGTACAGGATAAGGGTTTAGGGTGGACGTGGCAGTGAAATAGTTATCAAAGATCTTAGGCAACCGGTTACGAAAATTTTTAAACATAAATTCACTAGTTTGCAATTTTCTAATCTGTTCGATATTAAGAACACGGCACGATTCAAATATTGCGTCGGTAGACATCGAGTACTGATTACCTGCAATCATTCGCATGGCTCTTCTTTGTAACTTATTTAATCTTGTTAGCCTTGTCGCGTATGTCGAGGCCCAGACCATATTAGAGTATTAAGGTATGGATGAATAAGATAGTAACATGGATTAAGACGTGTTTGGGTGGGCAAAAAGTAGACTATTCTAGTCATAATACCAATGTTCATTGCTACTTTTTGAGATAAATGTTTTATATGATCGTTCCATGTGAGGAATTGATCAAGATAGGTAACCAGAAATTTAACTGAAGTTACACGAGGAATAGGGATTCCATTAACAACTAGGTCTTTGGGTATAGATGGAATCTTCTTCCGATGAGAGGAAAATAGGATGTAATTAGTTTTAGTCAAATTTAGGGAGAGTTTATTAGCATAGATTAGCCATTTCCTGGTTCATAAGATAAAACAGATCATTACATGACTTATTGGAAACAAAGATATTAGTGTCGTCAGCAAATATTTCATATTGCAGTAGGGTTGAGACATTTGGAAGATCATTTTATAGCCTATATATTAAAAATAGTAGGGGTCCAAGAATGGAACCCTGAGGAACTCCATATTTAATTAATCTTAACTGTGAGAGCGCACCATTGCAGACGACTTGCTGCTTTCAATCTTTGAAGTAGCTCTTAAACCATTCTAGGGCAGTAGGCCTACCACGTATTCCTATATTTTCAAGTTAAATAGTATGGCATGGTCTATTGTGTCGAAAGCTTTAGCTACATCGATGAAGACACCTATGGCAAACTCGTTACGGTCTATAGGCTAACTGCAGATATGCTGTCTTGAATGTGTAAAAGTGACATTGCAGTCGAGTGTCCTGGCTGAAACCCGTGTTGTGATATGTAAAGAGTGTTTTTTTCAACATATAGTCGTATAATCTAATATACATTATCTTTTCAAATAGTTTGGAGAAATACGGGAGAATGGATATTGGTCTAAAATTAACAATGCTGTCTTTCTGTCCACCATTAAATATGGGTGTAACTTTTGCTATTTTTAAGGAGAGCGGTACACTGCCGGAGGTTAGGGAACAATTAATAACAGCGACCAGAGGCTCGGCAATTAGTTCAATAATGGGATTGACTATGTCAGGGCGAATGTCATCATGTCCTGGACTATGCGTTGTCTTCAAGGTGCGGCTCAATGCAATTATTTCAGCAGAAGAGGTTGGCAATAATCAAAAAGAACCAAAAACGGCATGATTTAGATATGATTCGAAGGAATTGTTAGACGGTGGAATTTTATCTTTGAGCTCTTGTGCTATTCCCGAGAAATAATTATTAAACTTTTCAGCCAATAATTCGGGATTAGTTATTTTTCTCTACGTTAATACTTAGGCAATGAATTACATTATCAAGCGGTTTTGCATTAGTCAGCGTTCTACTCAGTTGCCACGTTTTTTAAAGATTATTCGCATGTTTAGCAAATTCTGGATGATATTAAATTTTCTCTGCTTTTATATACGTAGAGCTCTGAATTTGTTTCGGTATGTAATAAATTTATTTTTATTTAAAAGATTCGGCTGCTTAATAAATTTCACATATAATTTTGATTTTGTATCACAAGATTTAAGAAGTGCCGGTGTCATGGAGGCCATTGGAGGGGTTGTGACATTTTTTAGAAGTGTCTTTTATCCGTATTAGTGGGAAAGCTAAGTTATATGCAGTAGTGATGGATGATAGAAACTGATCATATGCATGACTAGGATTACCGCCCAACAATTAGTCAGGAACTTGTTCCAGTCAATTTGAGACAAAAGTGTTTTAAAATGGTCCTTCGATTTATCATTTATTAGACGGGTAGCAGGAGGTGCATATGTAAAATTGCTAGTTCTAGGGTCAGCATTCACCCATGTTACTATTGGCAGATGATCAGACAAGTCGGAGATCAGTATAACTTACTTAATAATTTTAAAAGGTCTATTGGAGCATATAGGCTATTATCAATCAAAGTCGATGAAGTTGCAGCAATTCTAGTTGGTTGAATAATAACCGACAAGAGATGATGGGAAGACATCATATCTGAGAAGTAATCAGTGTGGGCATGCAGGTGAGCATTAAGCAGATCGATATTAAAATCCCCCAGTATAAAAATGTCCTTATTTTTCAGACTTCAGGAATCCACTAATTGACTGAATTCGTTATTAAATATTTCAAGATTCTGGCTTGGTGGTTTTCTATACAATAAACTATTATTGATGATTGGAGTCATAAAGTTTAATCCAATGTGAATAAACAACGAAAAGAACATCCTACTCAGTAGGATGCTAGACCTTTTTAATCATAAAGTTCTATTATAAATTATGCAAATCTTCAATTCTTCGTGTATGTATACTTCTACATTACATGCTGTTGTATGCTTGCATGATTGTATGCAACGTTTATGCAGTTATTTACATATGCATGTATGTATGGATACATGCATGTGTAGATGTCTGGCTGTTTGACTGTACATTGTGTGCATGTATGAATGCATGCATAAATCTACGTTGCTTACTATGTATGAATGCATAAGTGTATGCATTAATGTATGCATGTATGTATGAATCTATGTATGTATGTATGTATGTATGTATGTATGTATGTATGTATGTATGTATGTATGTATGTATGTATGTATGTATGTATGTATGTATGTATGTATGTATGTATGTATGTATGTATGTATGTATGTATGTATGTATGTATGTATGTATGTATGTATGTATGTATGTATGTATGTATGTATGTATGTATGCATGTATGCATGTATCATTTACTTTGTGCTGTCTCCTGATAATTCTACCAATCACCATCTATGTTACTGCTTATATTCTTTTATTTTAACGACTTTTCTAAATTGACTCACTCAACATCACCTTCTTACGTTTCCCAGGATGTAGTTAACTAGTTAAGATAATAATTAATCTTTATACCTTGGTACTTTATAATTTGCATAACCTGTTGCTGTTTATCTGAACTTGTATTTGGGAAACCCTGCCAGTGGGACAATTGTCCCTTAGGGGTTCTCTCCTTTTGCTTTCTGTTAGTTTCTATATCCGTTTTATGTAATAAAGATGTTTTGTCAATTGTCGCGTTGAGCAATAAAAACTGTGGTTATGGTTTGGTTATGGTTATGGTTATGCTTGCATGCATGTGCATGCATGCGTGTGTGTGTGTGGGTAGGTGGGTGGATGGGTGGATGGATGGACGGACAGCGGACGGACGGACGCAGGGACGGATGGATGGATGGATGGACGAATGAATGGATGGATGGAGGGACGGATGGATGGATGGATGGATGGATGGATGGACGAATGAATGGATGGATGGATGGATGGACGAATGAATGGATGGATGGATGGATGGATGGAGGGACGGATGGATGAATGGATGTGGATGGATGGATGTGGATGGATGGATGGACGGATGGATGAATGGATGTGGATGGATGGATGGATGAATGGATGGATGGACAGACGGACGGACGGACGGACGGACGGACTTGACAACCTGTCTGACACGACGCCAGTTAATTATCTGGTGCACTGGGATGCACTTTAGATAAACACTTTGGATAATTCTGGGTTAATGACTGTAATTACTCTAATGGGTAATGATGATAAATGTTAACACAAAGGAGGCAAATTCCTTCGACGCTGGTAGGGATATTCTTCCTCTTTCTCTTTTCCGCTATCCCCTGCCATCCTCTTTAAATAGTTGTGCAACCGATTCAAGGCAGACGAAGTCACTTCATCACATGCAGAAGAAGAGACAACGACCGTTAGGTATTATTGTTTATGTGTTATTGTTTATTTATTTTTGTTTATTTATTACTGTTTAATTATTATTGTTTAAGTATTATTGTTTAAGTATTATTGTTTAAGCATTATTGTTCATGTATTATTGCTTAAGTATTATTGTTTATGTATTATTGTTTATGTATGATTCTTTTTGTATTATTGTTAATGTATTATTGTTTATGTATTATTCTTTAAATATTTTTGTTTATGTATTATTGTTTATTTATTATTGTTTAGGTATCGTTGTTTATGTATTACTGTTTGTGCATTATTGTTTATTCATTATTGTTTATGTATAATTGTTTATGTATAATAATTGTTTCAAAGGTCGACTGCACTAAGTCTTTGGGTCGTAACTTGATGTGGCTGGTAGAGATGTCTATTTTATCTATTATAACAATTTTTTGCAATGTCTTCTACTCCTACTACATCATCACCAACAGCAACTATAGCTACTGCTGCTACCTTTGCTGAAACTACAGTTGCTTTACTATTATTATTACTACAATAATAAATATTATTGTCAGCATAATTATTTTTAGCTTTTGATACTTTTAATCACTGATATTTTCGAGAGAAATTACTTCTGCTGCTAGGGTCCTCAAGTTCGTCATATTTATTTGCTCGGGAACATCTCCCATTGTGATTTACTATTAGCTATTCGAATCACCATGCTACTGCTGGTTGATCATAATTTATTTACCAGTGGATATAATTTCAAGGGTTTGTGACTGTAATTGAACTTGCAGTTGAGACTCTATTTCTGAAGATGGCTCTTGGTAAAATGTCTGGCTACGTTTTGATTGCAATCTGTTTGTACGTGACGGCAGAAGCATTCAACTTTGACAGCGTTGAGACGATGGTCATGGACAGCACTTCGGGTGAGCTCTTTGAAGTTATATTGTTTGATGACGGTTCACTGGAAGAATCACACTGGAACAAAGTCTTGAGATATAAGCATTCCTTTCAGTCAGTCAGTCAGTCAGTCTGTCAGACAGTCAGTCAGTCAGTCAGTCAGTCAGTCAGTCACAGGGCGACATCGCATTTTCCATAAGTTGGTAAAGGCGCAGCATCTGTGATGAGAAGGAAAAGCTGATTAGGGGCGGAGATTATACAGTCAGTTGAGGTCTTGTCAGTCGATCGGTTAGTCAGTCCTAAACGGGAATAGAATCAGTCATTCAAGTCGAAATAGAGTCAGACAGTCGATCAGTTAGTCGGTCAGTCAGTCGGTCAACCATTCAGTCAGTCAGTCACCCAATCAGTCAGATATTCAATGAGTTGGTCAGTCAGTCAGTCGGTCATTGAGCCAGATATTCAATGAGCCAATAAGTCAGTCAGTCAGTCAGTCAGTCAGTCAGATATTCAATTAGCCAATAAGTCAGTCAATCAGTCAGTCAGATATTCAATTAGCCAATAAGTCAGTCAGTCAGTCAGATATTCAATGAGCCAATAAGTCAGTCAGTCAGTCAGATATTCAATTAGCCAATAAGTCAGTCAGTCAGTCAGTCAGATATTCAATGAGCCAATAAGTCAGTTAATCAGTCAGTCAGATATTCAATGAGCCAATAAGTCAGTCAATCAGTAAGTCAGATATTCAATGAGCCAATAAGTCAGTTAATCAGTCAGTCAGATATTCAATGAGCCAATAAGTCAGTCAATCAGTCAGTCAGATATTCAATGAGCCAGTAAGTCAATCAGTCAGTCAGATCTTCAATGACCCAATAAGTCAATGAGGTCAGTCAATCAGATATTCAATGAGCCAATAAGTCAGTCAGTCAGTCAGATATTCAATGAGCCAATAAGTCAGTCAATCAGTCAGTCAGATATTCAATGAGCCAATAAGTCAGTCAATCAGTCAGTCAGATATTCAATGAGCCAATAAGTCAGTCAATCAGTCAGTCAGATATTCAATGAGCCAATAAGTCAGTCAATCAGTCAGTCAGATCTTCAATGACCCAATAAGTCAGTTAATCAGTCAGTCCGATATTCAATGAGCCAATAGTCAATAAGGTCAGTCAATCAGATATTCAATGAGCCAATAAGTCAATAAGGTCAGTCAATCAGATATTCAATGAGCCAATAAGTCAATAAGGTCAGTCAATCAGATATTCAATGAGGCAACTTGTCAATCATTGGACAACGAATCAATCACCATAGCCTTAAAGCTGCTCAGAGAATATATTTTGTCGCACATGTAGCAATTCGTCTGGACTACATTAGACCTAGACCTACATTTTTTGTAAAGAAACCAAGCATTTGCTTGTTATCCCTGGCTGCTGTTATGAATAACATTGCGCATTTCAACAGCATGATAATAATTATTATAAACTTTATGGTTGCTATTCTTAGAAAACGATCTGGAAATGATGGAGCTAGACAGGGCGATGTCGTCTCTGGAAAAGCTGAAGCAACTCTTTGGAGCACGAAATCAGAACGATGGATGCGATGGATCCTGCTCTGGTCTCACGTGTAAATGCTGTCAGACGATCAAAGTACCTAAAATCCACCTCGACGCTCCATGTAAGTATACCAACCAACAATCTAGTTCCTTTCCATACAATCCTCTGTAACCGCTCTCTTCAAGAGGGAGTTCTTCCTCCGTCGCAGAAGAAGTTCATTCTTGTTCCTGTTCCGAAGCGTGAAGGACTGGACTTGTCTGATCCTGCCAACTTTAGGCCAATTGCGAACGTTTCTTTTCTTTCTAAAGTAATTGAGAAGATCGTAGCTTCTCAACTAACATCTTATCTTGATGTGAACAATTTACGCCGGATTTTCAATCTGGCTTTCGTAAGGGTCACTCCACTGAAATCCTGTTAGTTCGCCTCCTTTTTGATATCTATGAGGCAATTGATAGATCCCAGGTCACCCTTTTAGCACTATTTGATGTGAGTGCGGCTTTCAACACTGTTGATCCTGATATCCTTCATAGACGCCTATCAACTTCGTTCGGCCTATCTGGGAACTTTCTCGTCTGGCTTGGTTTCTTTCTCCACGACGTTTCCTTCTCTGTGGTCTACGGGTCTACCAGGACTCCATGGGTTCCTGCCCCGTTTGACCTGCCGCAGGGTTCCGTGACTTCCGTCCTGGGCCCACTTTTATATATTATTTATGCTGCCAATCTTGGTTTTCTCCTTTCCGCTTCTTCTGTCCTGAGCCAATCCTACACGGATGACCTGCAAGCGTATTTGCACTGTTTTGCGCCAGCAGCCATTTCCACTGTCAGGGTCATGAGCCGGGCAATGGAGGCTTTGGAGGCCTGGATGTCCTCCAATCGCCTGCGGCTCAACTCATCCAAAACCCAAATTTTTTGGCTTGACACACGCCAACAGCCCGTCAAAATTGACCTGGAGGTTCTTGCCCAGGAATTCCCTCAGTTTACCTTCTCTTCCTTTTCCGAGACCTTGGTGTCACATTGAACCAAGAACTTATCTTTAAGCGGCATATCAACCAGTTGCTACTGCCAATTGCGTCAGCTTACAGTGGTGCCCCGCTCCTTATCCTTCAATGCTGCCTTAACGCTAATCCACGCTTTTGTCGTCTCTCGTCTGGACTACTGCAGCGCCCTCTATGTGGGTCTTCCGGTGACTCGGGGTGGGTGCCTGGATCGGGTCTTGCGCTCTGCAGCACGCCTTGTTGGTCGCATCCCAAGAGTCGGCCATGTCACTGACTATATATGCGTGATGTCTTGCATTGGCCCCCTTTCTCACAAAGGGTCACTTACCGGATATCATCCTTGGTTTGGCGCTGTCTCGCGGGTGTACCGGACCTAGAGCAGCCCAAGAGATCAGTATGTAAAATTATAGCGCCGTGTCGGAGAGGGTTTTGGACAGTCGGCGTTGTTCCAAACCGCCTGAAATGTGTTTCCTCTTGTGAACAGTGTTTCTGTGATTGTTTTTGCTTCAGGTTGTATCAACCTGACATTTCGCCCACAGACTAAAACTGTGGTTGCGTCTCTGACAATCGATGGCCACGTCGTCTTCAAACAGGAATTCCCTGGTACGTACCTACACACACAATTGGATGCGCTTCATGTTATTTCTGTGTTTGGAATTGATTTCACATTATTGCATTATCCAATGTATCTCCAATCACGAAGATTAAAAAAATTCAACTTACCAAGATCATTTTCTTAGACGAATTTTGAGCAATCGTATCAAAATCTTAGTACATGTATGCAATGACTGAATTTGAACCAGAGATCTTGTGAATGACAATTCAGCACGAACCCACCGCACCATCTAGCCATCTAAAGTTGGCTGGAAGTTTATATTTCTGATTGGCAATATTGCATGCATGTGAATAAGTTTTCCATGGTCAATTCAATATAGCTATAAGTAATCTATGCCACGTTCACTAAGGTATCGCTGTGGTTCAGTTGCTTCAAAACCGTACAGTGTTTCAATGCATCACCTGCCATATTAACTATTCTTAACGTCCATCCTCTTTGTGCTTTTTAGTCTCAAAGCCGATTTCGCCTTGTTTCAAGTTCAAAGTGGCCAAGGTCTGTATCGAGTTCCATGACTTCCACCTGGACTCACATACATTCACCGGATGCACGAGAGTTACATTCAGTATCCTCGGTAAAATAGTCGGTAAATTCGAGCTCGGCTGCTTCCACATTGATTACCTCGACTCCTCCTCCAACCAAGTCCTTCTTCCAGGCGAAACTCCAGTGGTGGAACCTGCGGCTGTTATCGAAAACGCGCAGGGAATCCGCTACATGAAGAAAGACATTTTCGGTGAAAACGACAAAGATATTGGCGAAGATAAAAAGATTTAAAGACTAAAATTTCAGCAGTAACCGCACTGGCATTTGTTGAATCAAGTCTGTTTTCAGCGAGACTGTTTTGCCCTGATTCACTCGAGTGACCTAGTGACCAAAATCGTTATGTAGACCTATCCTAAAGTAGGTTTTTACCATGGCCAAAACCGTAGCAATAGACCTGCTGGCGAGGAACTTATTAGAAGTCTATTATTTTTTATCGCCCGAGGTAGGCTATATAGTATTATATGAACCCTCAGGCCTTATAAGCAATAAATACTAAAAGCTGTATTGTTCTGGTGTTAACGATCATCGTCACCGGTCGATTGTGCAAAGGTAGAACGAAAAGAAACATCGTTAAAGCACTAAATTATCATTATTATTATTATTATTATTATTATTATTATTATTATTATTATTATTATTATTGACTTTTTATATAGCGCACCTTCAAGAAAATCTACTCAGAAGCGCTACCAGTTCAAAAACGGCTAAGTAAGGCAGTTTTTAAGCGCAAAAGAAACATATTGGTGTGTTATCATCATCCTAAACACTCAGAGTAATTGTAGTATTATCACTATTGCTCTCATTGTTGTTACTTCTATTATCTTCATCTTTATTTATAGGTTTTAGCCCCATGTATTATTTTATGATCCCTCTGGCGCTCCAAACTATATCCGGTAATGTAATTGATGACGACTAGGATCTACTATTATAATAATTATTATTATCATCATCATCATTTTTTATTATCATTTTGGGGTTCTATTAAAATTCGTAATAATTATGAATTTTATGATCAGTATTTCTGATGAATAGCAAATAAAACCGATTGATGATCAGAGAAAAAAGTCTTCTCGCATAGCCTACGTAACAAGAAATGTTGTTCTACACAAGATTTCTCTACATAGCCTCTTCCACGTGACTTGACTCTTAACTTAGATGTTGCTGTTGCTTGGTGACACGAAGGTTACGGGTTCGGTCCTCTCCACTTCCTCCACTGCATGAGGCGTTTCCTTTCTGGAGATATTTTAGCAAATCCTTCACTCATTATTATTGTTTATAGGGTCATCCATTGATTCTTTGGTATTATTAGAATCGACTTTTCAGCCTCCACCAAAAGCGGTGCATCCCAATATTTTGTGGGTAGTATTCGTAATCTCGAGACTTCTACAGCGCCCACAAGTTGGAGGGAACCAACTTATTCACAGGCGCTTAATCAAAACTAAATTGATAGGCAGCGGGTCAAGTCCGGAGAGTCAGGCAGGCAGATTGATGGACGGCTAAGGTGGGTGATTTTTAGAGTTGAAATGGCGAGGGAAGTGAGGAGAAGAGGAAGAATGAGGTAGGCCTGCGGAACGCTTTTGCCTGAATTCTTTTGGATGGAACTTCGATGTAAACAAAACATAATAATTCTAGTTTGACCTGTGCGTAACGCATCCATACGAAGCAGACCAGTATTATAATAGTTTTAGTCCATATTAATTAATACTGACGCAGTTGTGAATAGCTGAATTATTTCTCTTCTGTATCCTTGCAACGCAATCATTCATTCTATTGAATAGCGGTCCTTCAAAATATATACCTACTTTGGAGCGCTCCCAGCTCAGCCACGGCAAAACTAACAAGACTTGAGATATTTATGAAACGAAGTTTAATTGGTCAGTTATAGAAATACGTGAGGAGTCAATATGGCGGATGATCTTAATTCTCTATACGGCCTATGTCATATTTTTGTGTTCCGTTTGATGTTAGAAAGCTAGATCCCTATGACAGGTGAAACAATTATATTTTATAAATGATTTTGAATTATAGTTTCTCCAAAGGGTTACTCCATATAGGGCCTAGTAGCCTACTCGGGCCAGGTGATCTAACCCTACATAGAGCTTATTCATTTTTCAAAAGAAGCTTTATTTACAGAATGTTGTCCGACTTTTCATAAAGGATTCTATTATTTATCTGCAGACTAACTGCACGTCGTTTGTTGGTAATCTAATAAAGAATATTTTTACTTACACACGACTCTTGTCTTCACATCAGTGTCTGATTTTATTATGCAAAAACACAGTCAAACAACAGTTACTCTTTGTCCATTCTCCAGCAGGAACTCTCAACTTCCCCTCACGGAATTCTACGTTTCCGCCGAACATACTTTGGATGGGAACGCGGCACCAACGAGAGTTCATCGTAGTCTACAGTCTTAAAAAGTTGCCCTAACTAAGCACAGACCAGTTGCTCGAAGCAGGCGATTAGCGCATTGCATCGATTCTAGGGCTACATGTCAATGATGGCATCACATGATTTAACATAATATTTTCCATAAAAATTAGAGACATTCAAAGAAAGTCGAATTGACGATTTGTTATTCTAGCTCTGAAGTACCTTTTGATCTTCTGCGTCTTCTTAGATTTTTTCACCAGCTATGACATCTTTGTTTCTCCACGTCAGGACCGTCATGGCTCAAAACAGATTCTTTGCCGCCATAAGACTCCCTCTATTGAGTGAACGTTCTCAACTTATTCGCTCCACCATACCATACTCTCTGATACTCTTTCCTCATCCTTTTCTCATCTGAGATTCTGGCTGCTCTTACGAGGTCTTTCGCACTAGAGCGCTTCTGAAAGGATCATGCTGGGAGAAGCGCTTTATAAAATTTAATGGCAAATACAAAAGGCTATCATTTTAATAGCATCTACTGTCTCGGTGCGTGATGTAGCTACATGTACAACGTATAAAACATCGGTAGATCTCGCGAGTGGGGCAGAAATGCTGCCTGAAAAATTCCGCAGGGTGTGGTTAGGTCTATCACTCGATTAGCCGTTCAGAATAGACTATCGACCATAGAACGTAGACATTAATTCGACCATAGAATGTAGACATTAATTCTACCATAGAATGCAGATATTAATTCAAGTTCCTGGTTCCGTAGAAATTCATAGAACAGATAATTAATATCAACATCTCTTACCCCATCAGCTATCTATCAGCTACCGGTATAGCCATACCGGTAATTAATTAGTATTCAACTGGTATTAATAGGCCATAAATTAGGCCAAGTTGTTTATTATTGTAATTATAGCGGGTCACCCGCGTTGATGTGCTTAGATTAAGAAGAAGGAAGTCGCCTGCAGTCAAAACCAATGGCTGCCGCTTTGATCCAGAGAGACTGCTCTTTGTATGCGCACTTGTTATAGCGCCCCTTCAAGCTCACTCTACTCAGAGGCGCTCCCGAATGCAGAGCGGACACTGCATCGGAGTTTCACGCCGAAGCGCTGAGCAATTGTGAGTGAAGGACTTGCCCAAGGTCCTTACGCGGCGAGGTGGATTCGAACCCCGAACCTTCCGGCTTCAAGGCGACGACGCCACCACTGCACCACCGCGCCCCGCTTTTGAATAAGTCTCTGTCCGGGACTTGGCTTTTGAGTGGCGCTTTAGAAGCTTGGATTGAAATATTGATCTTCTTAGAGAAGTTAAACAATTATTCTCTTAGAATCTGCCATTTGCAAACCCTGCACTTATGCCATAGCTGAACCAATTAGCCCTCCCAAGCGGATAGAACGAATTGGTTAATAAATATTGTATTACATGGCTATGTGTAGGCCTATAAATGTTGTAGAGTAAGCAGATTAATTGACAGGTTTACCAATAATTGGTAATTATTACTATATTAAGCCAAGATAATAATTTAAACATTGATTAACAACTACCAAAGCGTTTAAACAATTCAGACTAAATAAGTCCATGCGTTGAAATAATAATGTAGGCCTAGGCTTTGGCTAAACGTTATAGCTAAGCAGTTCGAAGTTCACTGGTTTTTAAATTAATTTCTACAATTATTAATAAGCAAGTTAATTTATTTGACAGATGCTTCTATGTGTCACAAATTGGACAACTTTGTGTGCGGAAGACTTTAATTACTCATTCAACAATAATTGGTTGGAATTAATTGTCATTAGACCAGGTCCATTTAAATGACGGAAGTTCTCTTGATGAGACATAGACCAGCACACATCCCGGCCTTCTTTATCCGGGACACATGTTATCTGTCAGCACTCTCTCAAAGTCAACGGCGAATCATTAATTAATTCATCTGCGGCTAGCTACAGAAGGAGACATCGTCAATTGTCGGCTATAATTATAGGTGTAGGGTCTACTGACCTGTAATCGTAATTTCCAGTTTGCATAGCTAGTGCTTCTTCATATCGGTTGCGCTTCCCAAACTGGAGACAGCGCAAAGATGGGTAGAAATTTGTATGTGCACTTATTATAACGCCCTTCAAGATTACTACTTAGAAGCTCTCCCGACTACAGCGCGGACACTAAATCGGAGTCTCACGCCGAAGCGCTTAGCTATTGCGAGTGAAGGACTTGCCCAAGGTTCCTACGCGGCGACTTGAGGTGGATTCGAACCTGCAACCCTCCGGCTGCAAGGCAACGAACATACACCCACTGCACCACCGCGTTGCCCCACAAAGAAGTGCTAATGAAAGAGACGAAAACGAAGGGTGTTAGGCTCACAAACTCAACCCTCTTACATTCGCCAGCTATTCACCAATCAAACGCCCGGGTCTATACGATCTTCATCTTTGTTTTCGCTTTTCGACATCTATCATCTCGGAAATTCTGCAGCCACTTCTTAGTCTATGCTGCACCAAATCTATGGATCGGAACCCCTAAAAGAACCTCCATTGTGTTCATCTTGCTGTCTTGTCTGATGGGGAGGTGACAAATAATACTTCCTCATCACTTGCTGGCCCTCTCTTCCGCAGTTTTCCTAAATCTTCAAGTCATCACGATTCAACTCCACAGCCTCACCATAACAGCAGTTGCAATTATTTTTAATAATGAACATACATGAAAAGAATTGCAAATTACTTAAACTCCTACTTAGTATTCATTGAGTGTGTTAGTTAGTCTAAGTGTTAGTTAAGTTGTATCATTCATCTTGTATACATCTCATTTATATAATTATTATATAGACCTATACAAGTATACATATTGGCATATTCTTGTCCTGATTATCTTTGATTTCTTCTAATTGTATGGACTGATTGGCTTTCATGCGTTACTAGTTTTACATGAATACTGCGTGGTCCCATTGTCGGGATTGTCCATCCATACTGGGTGTTCCCTTGATGACCCCAAACATCGCTACATGCTATGTTCTCTGCCAGAGTTGTGTTAAGTTGATTCAGGAAATATATTCAACTGAATTGAAATGATTTATGATTATCAATAATTAATACCGAAGATCAAACTTTTCCAATCGACCTACATGTAGGCCCTCTGGGTAAATTATCCAGTTATGTTCTCAACTGATTAGCAGCAATCACATTTCGATGAAGCTTTTGTAGGCCAAAGATTAATTTTGTAGGTCAAAAATTAATTTAAGAGCAACATCACGAGTTCAATAATTTATGAAATAATCAAACAATTTATGTGTGCCATGTGTAGGCATGTTTGTGTATTTGCAGCTTGCATACTCTGTAAGTCTGCATTTAGGTATGTATGTATGTATGCATGTATGCATGTATGTATGTATGTATGTATGTATGTATGTATGTATGTATGTATGTATGTATGTATGTATGTATGTATGTATGTATGTATGTATGTATGTATGTATGTATGTATGTATGTATGTATGTATGTTTGTGTCTGTGTGTGTGTGCGTGCGTGCGTGCGTGCATTTATTTGAGCTTTCAATTATTATCAGCATCAGCAACCTCACCATCTTCAGCATCATCATCAACATTATCATCTTCACCACCACGCCACCATCATCATCATGATCTTCATCATCATCATCGTCGTCTTTATCATTTTCTATCTAGCGCACCATTCATACTGCCTTCCTTCCATCCATCCATCCATCTATCTGCCCATCTATTTAATCATTTCATCTAACTAGCTATCATCTATCTATATATCTATCTATCTATTTATCTATCTATTTATTTGTCTATCTATTTATTTATCTATCTATGTCTATGTCTCTATCTATGTCTGTCTGTCCGTTTGTCTGTCTGTCTGTCTCTCTGTCTGTCTGTCTGTCTGTCTGTTTGTCTGTCAATCTAGCTCTGCATGTCAGTGAGTAGGCATGTTTGTGTTGAAGCATGTACACATGTACGCATGTGCGTATGCATGCAACTATAGTATATTGAATTTCATGTAGCACACTGTAAGAGTTCATCAGATGCGCTGTGAAGATGATCGTCCAAGACAGTTAATAACTTAATGTTCACGTATTTACCAAATGAAGAGATTGGTACTTTGGTCAACTTAATTGACATTGTTTGGTCACTACTGTCACAGTGAGTGCAAGAACTAATATCGGACAATTTTCACCAGGATCAGAGCAACTTGCAGCTTCCTTTTCTGCGAATCTGACTCGATCTGTTGCTTGACATGGCTGCATCACTGGAGTGTGATAACAATAGAACAGGAACTGGCATGTTTTGTCATTCGATTTTATAATTGATTGGCCACTCCATGAACAATTGCTAATTAGAAACTTAGTCGGCAGGTGATGGTATATAATGGGGTTCAGTGGCTTTGATTATTCAGCTGAGGTCTTCACTGCGATCGGAAGAGGCACAGAGTCTGGTTTGCTCACTGACTTCAACCGAGACTTCATTGTGAGTACAATTATATTCTAAGTTGTCATTTGATGTTCTTGACATACATTTTACATTATCTACTTCTTTGAAAACTGTGATATAAATGAGATTGAGAGTAATGTGATTTTGGTCTTATATTCAGAGCCATTTGATGCCATATTTTGGTAATGAATTAGACCTATTGTTAACTTTCGTGACTTCATTAATTGCAAGATCATGTTATATGTGTGAGGTTGCCTGCTTTCTTTTTCACCCATGATATCGGCATCATTCTATCTTACGTCAATTACCAATCTTAGTTTTACTACATAGCCTACTTGTGCTCGTAATCGTGATCAACAAGCTTCTAAGGAGCCACTCGAAAACCAAACGCAGGACACCCCGTTATTAATGAGTGCTGTGTATAGTCAGAAGGGTTGTGCAAAAGAGTGGTCCCAACTCCCAAGGAGGTCATATTCCGGTTGCAGGGATCAGAGATGGCAGAGGGGTTGTTAAAGTGAGTGGTGTTTAGGTCGAGAGTTGGAAGACGGAAGCTCAGGTGAGTCGAGGTAAGAGATCCTAAGGAGGTGAGACTTTATTTTCGAATGCAAAGTCTGATGGGTGACGTGTAGAAGACTCTGAGGAAGGTGATGGTGGGTAACCAGCAAGGATGGAGCAGGAACGGAAAAGAGCGGAATTCAGGTGGGAGATAATTCCAGTTGCGTGGGGCAGAAGATTGATATGGCTCGGTTGGAGAACTTGAGATGAATATTATTAGTGACCGGAGGTAGAGAAAGAGTGAGACAAGTGGACGATCTGGTGATCATAAATGCAAGTGAAGGCAAATGTCTATAGTTCGATTCAGAATAAATCGTTTTTACTTCTCAATATATTAATGATATCGTACTTAACCTTAACTTGACAAGATACTGTTTTGGAAGTGAATGCAACATGAGCTAACACAGCAAAACGTAATAACTAGTGATGCAGTACCGGGTATAATAGTGCAGGTGATGCAAGCAATGTAGGTTGCATCCTATAGCGATTATACCAGGCAGAGGTGACTCTCAAATACTTTGAACATTTGTCATCCATAAAAAAAACTGACTACATCAAGCTGGAACATGATGCTGTATATACCTAAGAAATAGCCTATAGGAATAAAAGTTAAACTTGAAGATGACAAACACGCAGTTCAATAACAATTGCTGCGGACAGGAAGCAAATGTTTTATCCGAATATAATAATTGTTGCAAAGGGCAATCCTTCGATATTAGTGGTAATGGTTGTAAAATTATTAAAATTATTAAATTAATTATTGGCGGTAGTTTCCGTGAAGGGTAGCAATTGGAGATGGAGCATTTGCTATAGATTACTAGACAGCCTTGGTATTTAAATATGAAGAAACTAGGAGTCTGTTTGAATCGTGTGTTATTCATGTTGGGCTCCTTAATTACAGTCGTGTCAATATTTGCCAGTAGCAATAATTATTTAGAGTGGAAGTTTCAGGAAACGTTGATCTGTGTTCCAAATAAATACAAGGTTTGCTTGTTATGTGTTTCAGTTTCCCTCCGTTGTGTCTTTTGTCTCCTTCGACTGTTGAGCTACGATGTCTCTGCTGAAGAATCTTTCGATGACCAGCGGCGTCTTCTTCGTCGTCGTCTTCGCTCTGAGTCTCGTCTCAGCACAGAATGATCTTGAATTTTCATCTCGTAAGTCAACCACTCAGATCGTTTTTCAGTACAGTAAATGGAAACGTCTGTGAAATCGAAGATCACCGTAGTTATTACATAGAATATAATAATAGGCCTATATCTATTTGAAACCATTATCTAATGGTCAAGCATCAATCGAAAGCGTTGAACTTTACAGGACATGCTGACGATTCCCTCCTATAATCTAATTAAACACAGTGACCGGCTCAGAGAATGAGAAAAAGCAGGCTCAACCCTGTTACAGTTCTCTCCGTCTTATAAGAACCTCATTAACCTAGCATCAGGCTTTTGCTATTGCGTGTCCCTCAATGTGGTATCGCCTTCCCTCTGGAATTCGAGGCAGGATTCTGGTAGGAAATTCACCTGCACCCGTTCGCTGTTAGAAGACCTTTCTCTTTTCATGGACCTGTCACGCTGAGAGCGCTTCTGAATAGCTCTGCTGTGAGAAGCTCTTTACAAGTGTTATATTAGATAAGATTAGATTAGAAAGGAGAGGTCGAAAAGGATCCCAATCCCTCCTAGTGTGTGCGAATTACATTTATTAGACCCAATGTATTTATTCACATGTTAATTATTTCTTGCGGTCTGTGTCGAATGTCCTTTTCTTTAGAAAGCGACTTGGAATCAATGCAAGAAATTCAGGAACTGCTTCGAAACGTGCAGCTTGTCTTCGAGGAGAAGATAGCGAGCAAGGTCCGCGAGGGAACAGCAATGGGAATGGAAGAAGAGGATGAGGATGAGGAGGATGGTGAGAATGGTGTCGAAGCTGATCCCAATGGATGCAACTGTAGAGGACTGAGATGTTCCTGCTGCAAACACATCAGAATACCGAAACTCAAATTGAATGGAAACAGTGAGTGAAGAAGATTCTTCTGATGACGTGTGCGTAATTTCATTCAGAATTATAGACTCCTTCACTGCCCAGAAAAATTACTGAATAATAATTATTCATTTGCGGTTTCTGAGGAATCTGTTCACATGAATAATCATAAACTATTGAATATTTATGAACTATTGAATATTCATAAACTATTGAATATTCTTAAACTAGCCTATTGAATATTCATAAACTTTTCAAATTCTTTTTCGCATTCTAAACTGATGAAAGAATCAGACGAGTATTAGGCTACGTCATCTACTAAAAACAAGATATTTTTTCGTTGTGTAAAAAAAGTGCTTTAAAACAGAGCCATTTTAGTATATGACTGAATAAAAATGTCAGAATTCGAACTCTGTTAGCTTTTAATCTGATCTACTAATCTATCGTTAGGATTGGCTACTAATCTGATCTACTAATCTATTGTTAGGATAATCCAATCGGTTGGTAGTAAAAGCTAATCTGTTGCATGTACAGTAATACATCATTTATTATTGCATAATCTAATCTGATGTTGGGATAATAGAATAAAGATTATGTGTTAATTTCTCTGTGTGTTGCCACAGCTTGCCTGACCGTCTCTTATCTTCCTCGCAACTACGGAATTCTCGCCACTCTGACGTACACAGGTCGCAGAATTTTCTCAAAGGAAGTCTCAGGTATTCAATCTCTTTTATTGTGACTACACTGACAGCACGTTGTGTCGGTAGTAAGAACAGTCAGTGAGGTCAGTGATTCATTATGGTCACGAACATGTATACCAAGGATGAGAAGATTAAGTCGCTAACACTTCTTCGTGCTCATGATTGCTTCATAAGTATACATGTAGATAAAGGAATTGCTCTTCTGACTTTCCGTCATCTTCTTCTTGTTATACTTCTCCTTCCGTTTCCTCTTCTTGCTCCTTCTTCTCCTCTTCTCTTTTCTTCTTCTTCTTCTTCTTCTTCTTCTTCTTCTTCTTCTCTTCTTTCTCTTCTTCTTCTTCTCTTCTTCTTCTTCTTCTTCTTCTTCTTCTTCTTCTTCTTCTTCTTCTTCTTCTTCTTCTTCTTCTTCTTATTCTTCAGTTCTTCTTCTTCTTCTTCTTCTTCTTCTTCTTCTTCTTCAATTCTTCATCATCATCATAATCTATTTACTAATTATTTGTAAGAAGTTCTTAAGTGACATAGATGAGTAGCCGTTCCAGATGTCTTTGGGTCAGGCTACTCGCTACCTGTGATTTTTATAGTTTGATTTTATTAGCGGTCTTTCTCATCTACCACTGAACGTATTCTTCGTTCTGTAGATCGTCATGACCTTCTTATACCACGGTCTCAGACTTACACAGCTGCACAGCATCGTACCTTTGCCTCTGTTGGCCCTTTGCTGTGGAATGACCTTTCAGATATAACTTGCTATGAGATATTATCTCGGGCACTACCATTTCTGCCAGTTGTCTTTAAACTTTTCTTTTTGATGGGTTCTTCGCTCTGGGAGCACCTCTGATTAGGTTGTACTGCGAGCGGCGCTTCGTAAAACCGTAACCAGAATAGAATAAATGCAACACTTCCCGCCACCTTCCAAAAGCTCATTCAGCTTTTCAGTCGGCAGATGAGCAGTGGGGGATCTGATGGGCGCCTTGCATGGATGCCAAACTTCTGATCATCCGCCGTTCAAACCACAAATTGCAATCATACTCCGTTGTGCTAGTGTAAAATTAAACGAAGATGATATTATAATAATTATAATTAATTATTGTTGATCACCTATACTAGACTGTGAACTTCGCTGGTGAAGCTTTGTACCCTTTCTCTACGTACATAATAATATAATATAGGCCTAATTATGTATAATAATTATATTCTCATTATAATCTATAATCACGTGTGCGATAAGCTGACCATTCTAGCGTTTCACTCGCCTTGTATTTCAAAAGTATTAACGCAGAAACAAGACACTTTATGGCAGCGGTTCCCAACCCGTGGCCCGCGGGCCAAAAGTGGCCCGCCAGGCCTCAGAAAATGGCCCGCCAGACCTCAGAAAATGGCCCTCTCAAAGAATTATCAAAAACATATGAAAAAATTAACAATTTGGACAGGATAGAACACATTATTTTCTATTACAAATTATTTTATTTTAACTTCGATAAATTACATCACACCATACATTTGGATCAATTATAACAATTTTATACGCTTTTAGTTAATACAATTTTAACCTTGTGGCCCCCTAATGTCCTTCAACTAAGAAAAAGTGGCCCTCGTGTCCTCCAACTTAGAAAAAGTGGCCCTCAAGTCAAAAAAGGTTGGGAACCACTGCTTTATGGTGATCATAACGTGAATGTTGGCATAATTCGCTGCCACTGTGTTTTCAGCAAGAAACCCACCACCGATTTGCGCCGGAGCTCCCTTCATCCCGCGAGCTGGATCCGTCTGCATTCAGTTTTACAACCTCGACGCCGGCAAGAAGCATCTGAGGGGATGCACGAGGTTGCTGGGCAGACTTCTCTTCGTCACCATTGTCAAGATTGATACCGGTTGTTTCCGCATCAATGCCCTCAACGCCACCCAGCAAGTCACCGAGATAGATATGCCGTACCTCGATGAAGCAGAGGCCTTGGCGGAAGGACCAAACCCAGTCTACATTGGTGAGGTTCCGATGGTGAACGTCCAGCCTGCCGGATACAGGGAGAATTAAGATGCAGGGATCGCACTCAACTGAGTCACTCAATTTCTGAACTTTTAGTCAGTATATAATCAACGTGAATAGCAATTTCTCTTGCTTTTAGAAGAAGTTTCGTAAACTTCAAAGTATAGCTTATTCTGCATGTAGCCTTTAGAGCTGTTGCTCGACTTGAGACCAAGCCATGGAAATAGTCCGATAATCTAGGCTACTATGCTTGTCTATTTACCCTCGCTTATTATTAGTTTAGAATTTATGTGGAATGAAAGTCCAAAAAGTAGCAGAGTTTAGGAATAGCAGAGCTTACATCCAACGGTTTCTGCAGCTCAAGGTCTGCTTAGGTTTCATTTTCCGGTGAAGATTTAGAAGTTTTTTCTGTGCGTTTTGCAACGCATTTTGTGAGCTAGACCTACAGTAGTTGCACACACGTGTGCTCAAAGTTTCAGATTTAGTTACAATCAGTGAGAAAGTTAGTGTACAATGCAAATTGTTCTCTTTCAAAATTAATGTCTTCCTCCTTAGGTTTTTGCTTGGTGTGTTTCTCCTTACGGTGTGGGACCGCTACACAACATGTTATGAGCATGCCCGTTAAATTTTGATTGTCATCATTCTGGTTTGCAAACCATAGAATATTGAAATAGAAATAGATAGTCTTCAGATCGATAGTCAGATTCGAGGAACTATATTATTATAATGCCTAGTGAAATCGATTCCAGGGACTGCAAGTAGCCTAAGGAAGAGTAGTTTATATGCAACGACAATTGAATAACTTGCTTGATCAATGTCCGTTACTGTAGCCTAGTGGTAAGACTGGCAGATATACTGCTAGCAGTAGTTAGATTAGTTGGAGAGTCTGTTAGCAACAGTCGTAGCAATGGTATTATTGGCGATAGTTTCCGTGAAGATTAGGTTAGCAATTGGAGATGGAGCCTTTGGTATAATTATAGGTAACTAGACAGCCTTTGTATTTAAATAAGAAGAAACTAGGAGTCTGTTTGCAAAAAATGAATTGGACGAATTAATATCACGTAGCCTAGTTAGCTTCTTTATAAATACGATAATGCAGATTCTGATTGAAAAGTTGTCGCAAGGTTTCTCACTTAAGTGACCTATTGTTGTCGTAGTGTGGCTATATTCCTCATCTTTTGTGCCAATGCCTAAACATTTTGTGTTGCCTTTAATTTACCTAAGGCTCCTAAGCCAATCAAACTTGAACTTGCTTAACCTTGTGATGAAAATAATGTGTGTAGGCCTACTGGCTTTGATCTTGTTAACATTAACCATGTCATCGTCTGTAGTTGGATTTGCAAATAAAAATTACATCGCTTGAGCAACGTCTTACTTATTTATGAACGATTTTAATCTAAATTAAATTGACCTGTGATATATCATATTGGCGCTAAATAAATGAGTGGTCTTTTCAATAGGCCCTACACTAATTCATTTAATGAATAAATGAATAAGAAGAATAACAGCATGACAATAATTGCAGTTTCGATGGCGATGCCAGCTTCCGACACGAGAAGACATCTCAGGATGGGTCGTTTCAAGTAAGAGTAGGACTAAATCTCAAAATGGCTATATGTTGCAGAAATTCAACGCCATAGTTAGGTGTGGGGCCAATTACTCTGACCATTGTCTTTATCGCTAAAGCGTTGTGACTTCTGTATTGGTAGAAATAAATACATATTGACCTACATAAATCCAATAGGTGGGTAAAAACAAAATTAACCCATTTGTGCCTAGCGTCCCATATATGGGACGGGCAGTTAAAAATTTGGTAAAAATTCAAATCTCTGATAATTCCACAAGTATTTTATATAAAATTGTTCATCAGACTCTAGGCAACATTTCTAATCCGCTATTGGATGTAATTAAACAACTTTTAGCGTGCTGGTGGGGTTTGTTTATGGCAACAGTCAACTGTTGCTTGTTGTCAAATTCACACGTATTAACTCTTCATTTATTCATACATAATCATTAAATCTACAAGTTTATCATGATACACACGAAGATCAGTATGTTGTGCAACTGTTTCAATAACTTAGTGCAATTTAAAAAATGATTTTGAAAATTTTATCAGTGCTTGAAGCACCGTCCCATATATGGGACGCTAGGCACGAGAGGGTACAGCGTTTTGTGTAATGCATTTTCAGGCTTACAATAATTTCACGCATTATTTTTTAGCCATGATTATGTACCTATGATCAATTTAAGTTGCCTGCAAATGTACGTTTCCATTTTGTTCTGAAAATAATTTTTTTAATTTTCTAAAATTGGTTAAATATGGCCCAATTAGACTTGTTAGTCTGTACAATTTTTAGTTTCTATTGTGGAGTTTGCATTCCGAGTCTTTATTCTTGGACATTTTGCTTTGATTTCCAACTACATAGGCTTAAGTGTACAGTTAGGGTCTTGCTATGGCTAAGTGTAGCATGCTGAGTCAGAAAGTATTTTCTGCCCACCAAGTGCTAGCAATGCCAGAAGATGACGATTTGATGCATACAGGCATATTGATCTTGTCGCGGTGTGATTCAAACTGTATAGCTGAGGATAGCAACAGCAAGGCTGAAGATACAACTGGGAGCTGAGGCAGTGGTATACTGTGACAATGGGATAAGATCGCATCTTCAGGATTGGTGGATGCGATGAGTGAGACACACAACAACGGGATTTTCAGGGATTGTCACTATTTGACTGCAGCTGATTTGTTCTGAAGCAGAGACATTGACTTGCTTTGGTGCAAAAGATTCAGATTCTGTCAAAGTTTTCAATCTCAGTTGACTCCAGGTGAAGAATGTCCAAATAAGATACTGTGGCAAAGACATCACCGTTCAGCTGCTGAACCACATATGGTAGACCTACTGTAACACTAGTGTAACAGTCGGGATTTCCTTAGCGGGTGCTGTGACAGACTTCACGGCATATACTTTTCAATCTATCAGTGTGTCTTTATGAAATCCCTCATATCAGATGTGTTATTTCTCCTTGACAAATACTGCAGGGTTGATTTCATTGGACAACTCAACTAAGCCTACCAAGGCGACTGGAAATAAAAAGTCACTGAGCCAACAAGCACTAATGGAGATCTGCAGACAGCAAGCATTACATTTGAAAAAAATTGAAATGCAGATAATTATGTTGTTCAGTTTGTAGTTTCAAGTTCATGATCATTGCAAGAAGTGCAACATTGGCCTGCACATTTACTCTTTTACCAATTTCTTGAAATTCAACAGAAACCATACAACGTTGAATGTTGTAATGGAGACACTATGTTCACTGTTCAGTAATATTAGGCACTGCCTTGACAGGTTTTATTATTACTTCTACTATCAATACTAATAGAATAGACCCCTTGGCTAATCAAACACATGTTTTGAATCTGTTTTGCTGTCTAAATAATTTAAAAACTGTAGGCGCCACACACTACCAAACTATGATCGGCCTATTTTGGCCTCTTGTAGTAATTTATACATTTTTCCATTATTTTTCTTATTATTCCTAATTAATGTTGACTGTTTGGGGTAGACACTTGTAGATAATGACTATCTTGATTGATATAAACTGATTTTAGTTTCATTTGAACCTGCTGTACGAGTTGTGGCAGTGACAACATGATTATTAGTTCAGGCACCCTCTCGTGCCTAGCGTCCCATAAATGGGACGCTTACAAAAACAGCTCAAAATCACATATTATGCTAGCAATAATAAAATTAATATTTTTCCCTATGCTTATTCTGCATAAAATTATGCAACAAATTAAAAGTGAATAAATACGATTTTGAAAAATCAGGCACTAATGGGTTAAGCATTGTGATAAATTGAAGAAGTCGGGTAGAAATCCTAGAGGGGGTGTGATCGGAAACCAGGATGCGATGCGTTAACAAATTCAAGCAGATGAGTCTAATGCAAATTGTAGGCTACATTGATAACACTGAGAAGCAACAGAACTTAAAGACCTGGGCAGTTAATTGGAGAACTTTGCGCCAGTTACCCAGAATTATACCAGAAGGCCTGACAGTGTCATCGCGTGTGAAACTCGAAGACCAGGATATCCTCTAATCGAGTAAGATCAAAAAATGTTGATATGAGGGGGGTCAGAAAAAAGTGGAGTAAGGGCAGCAGATTTGAAAGTATCATCATCTGATCATGGGTAAGACAGCGTCTAAGCTGAATTCTATTAAAACGATACTTAGACTAGATCATTCATTTTGAAAACAATTCAAATAGGAGCTCAGCACCAGGAGCAATGACGTCGTCGGACATTTTTCGATCTGCCACAGGACAAGGAGCCTGAAGAACAAATAATTGTCTGATCAAATTTTTATCATATTTTGTACAGTCAATGTCATCATTTCAAATCTATCATACCTATGCTAGTACGTTTATATTTAAATATTTATGTCAAATCAGTAAGTATGCTATTTACCAATCATGTAAACGTAGGCTATGTCTACTAAACTTATCGATGCAATGTCAACAGTAACTATACACAACCAACTTCTAGAATACAACCCAGAAAAATCACAAAAGCCAGAGTGTCACCAGTTCGTAATTTAAAATAAATATTGTGAGTTGCAACTTCTTCAGTGTAACATCTTTTCTATTAATTTTATTTAAGAGCAATACATGCACTATGAACGGCTAAGACCTAACTATGAAAGAACCTGCAGACCAGTAGCCTACAGCATTAACAATTCGCATCTAATGGTACAACCATTGCAATTTAAAACCTGTAAAGTGACCTCGTGCATACCTAATTCCTACGGCTATACTTATAATTATACTGCGCACGAAATTCTTCACGGACCTGGGCTAAACAAAAGGTCTCACCGTTTGAGGAAAGTCTTCCACCGACCTTGTATGAGCACATAATGGTTAATATGCCTCTATTCTTAAAGGAAATGCCCGTTACTTCCGCCCGCATTGTATTACTCAAGTGCACTTTCTTTCTTCAAAATACGGCTCAAAACTCACTATTTCCAATAGGCCAATAATTATTATTCTCCTCAGATCACGTCCTCGCTATGTCCCTTTCACTGGATGAACCGGATGACCATCAGAAGGCAGAAAAGCTTCAACTACAACGATCCTCTTCATCATCATCATCATCATCATCATCCTCACCATCATCATTATCATCATCATCATCACCATCATCATCATCATCCTCACCATCATCATTATCATCATCATCATCACCATCATCATCATCATCATCATCATCATCCTCACCATCATCATTATCATCATCACCATCATCATCATCATCGTCGTCATCATAATCATCCTCACCATCATCATCATCACCATTATCATCATCATCATCATCATCATCATAATCATCATCATCATCATCATCACCATCATCATCATCATCATCACCACCATCATCATCATCATCATCATAATCATCATCGCCATCATCATCATCATCACCATCATCATCATCCTCATCCTCATCACCAAATACTGAACGAACCTGGGATATCGGCGCAGCTGCTGTTGACGTAGATCGATGCATTTGTCAGCAAGACAAATTCATCTTAACCTGCAGCGACAGACGAGATGAAAGGACTTCATGCATTCCGTGTATACGGCAGACGAGGACGACTGACGACTGGGTAATAATTCCGTCTTGGCATCACCTCATCTATGGTCACATTGGTCAGTGAGCCCGCCCCATCTCTCGCGTGTCTTGTATCATGGCTCGTAGTCAGATAGATCTACTCTGTCTGGGTCCCGGATTCAGGATATGCGACAGTCGGTAATCAAATCAAATCATGTCGGAACTGTTCTGCTGCAGTCTGAACAGAGAAACTCACATGATCTGAATCTCCGAGAATTTCTCTGTGTATAGGCTAAAATTATGTCAAGCCGTATCGAATCATATGTGCGCCTGTGAATAAGCTGGTTCCCGCGACTTGGCTTTTGTGGGCGCTGTAGAAGTCTCGAGATTACGATTACGATTAGAATAGAATGCTCTCTGTTGTTCGAAAAATAATCTAAAAAACTCATTTTGATTTATGGGCCGTCTATAAATGACGTCACACACCTAGGGGAGGGTCGCGAAGGGGGTCACACACACACACACACACACACACACACACACACACACACACACACACACACACACACACACACACACATACACACACACTCACATGTGACGACTTGTGAGGGTCTCTTACTCGATAGCATATGGCTTTTTGTGCTGCCGCGTGACGAGGGGATGGGTGTAAAAACCGTTCTAAATTGCGTAACGTTATTTTTTAATGGCCCTTTATAAATAGTTTGAAAATATAGGCCTACTACTACTCCCAGCTCTTGAAATTAACAAGACTATTGCTTGAGATAGTTTTCCTGAGTTTGTCGCCGGCCTATATGGGGTTCATTTATTGTTGTGTGCTCTGAATCGCTTGTTGCTTATAATTATTTTGCAAAATGATGATACATTACTTATTATAGCCTAATGGGGTTTTCGTCAGCCGATGCTTTGCCGGGGTGGTTGGGGGGTTTCAACATCATCATCATCATTATCATAGATCATGAGCTCATCGCTCGTTACGGCAGGTGTTCAACGCCATCTTCACAAGTTCTTCCACTGTTGTCTGTCCATGCAGAGCGAAGTGATTCAGCTGTCGAAGCATACTCCACACCATTCTACTATTATCGTCTATCGCAAAATGTCTCAGTTGTCACACAGCTTCCGCTTGAAAACCTTGCACATCTGTAATGTCCGGTAACACAAAATCATAAACAGGGGACGTCCTCTCTTGTTTGGACCGTCCATCCGTCCGAACACATACAATACTATAAAGCAAAGTGGACATAGGCCTACTGATTACTTTAATCCCAGAAAATGGTCCAAGCCAGTAATCCGATTACATCAGACACTCCACACGACTAGAAAAGTTAGCAGATGTGCTCCTCGCAAACACGTACAGCCCTTCAACTCATCAGGTAGTCACGATGTTTTCATCCTCGTTGTAATAGAAGAGTATATTGGACATGAACGTGAGACCGATGTACACCGTGAGGCATAAAAAACAAAGCCCCTAGAAAAATTGTTATAATTTTAACAATATTCAAGCAATGTCAATGAAATTCAGGAAAACTATAGCTAAATAGCAGGCAAGGTAAAAAGATTATCAATTTGTACTCAAACTGTCCGCCTTTAGCTTCTACGCATGCGCGAAGTCGCTTGCGCCATTCACGCACCGCCTAGTCAATAAATTCGCTGTTCAAGCAAGATCGTTCCAAGCTTTCACGATTCGCTTACGAAGATCTTCAACATCACGGACCTTTGTTTTGTACACCATTTCCTGCGTTCCCCGTATATTATAATCGACGGGATTCTCATGGGTTGTTAGGGGCCATAGACTCATAGTGCAGGAATTATGAAGTCAGGAGTTTCATTCGTCAGAAGTGCAACCGTTTCTCGAGCTCCGTGCGCTAGAGTAACACCTTGCAGGAAAATGCAAAATTCAGAGTTATCGAGTTTCAGGTAGAAGGCCTTCGATCCATGAGTAAGACATCTCTGTAGTGTTGGCCGTTGATTTTTACCCCCGGTTTAACAAAGTGAATTGACGTACGCCCCAGAGAAGAAACACCGACAGGGATTTGCAAAACGTCGGGCGTGTGCGTAAAAGGAGGTCGGCTGCAATATCTCTCTCCAGCAACATGGCCCCTAACAGCCCAGATCTGAATCCCGTCGATTATAAAATATGGGGATGCATGCAGGAAATGGTGTACAAAACAAAAGTCCGTGATGCTGAAGGTTCTTCATAAGCGAATTGTGCAAGCTTGGAACGATCTTGACCAGCGAATTATTGACTCAGCGGTGCGTGAATGGCGCAAGCGACTTCGCGCATGCGTAGAAGCTGAAGGCGGACAGTTTGAGTACAAACTGAAAATCTTTTTACATTGCCTGCTATTTAGCTATAATTTTCCTGAATTTCATTGACATTGCTTGAATATTGTTAAAATTATAACAATTTTTCTAGGGGCTTTGTTTTTTTATGCCTCACGGTGTATAATTGACCAAAAACGTTGTTGTTGCCCTATATTCTCATTAGCTAAATCTATTCTTCGGAAGCAATAATTGACAGAGGGCAGAAAGATTAATTATTGAAGTTCCTGCACTGGAAAAAACAGATCTCGAAGATTAATTGAGTTGTTCTTTTTCTGTCGAAATCGGAGACTAACTCATTCAACATTTCCGAATTAATCTGTGCGTTTTCATTCGTATTCGTTAATCAAATAAATGATTACGAATGACAGTTGAACGTTGCGACTATAGTCAGTCAGCTGTACACTGGTTAGACTACTTCACGAGCAGATGGACCTATTGGTAGTAATCCGTAATTATAATACACGGAACATATTCTGTTCATTTTAATTCGTAAACCGCGTCTGTTTATCAAACGGAAGTTATTACGGATATCCGCACAATGATTGTAGCTCATACGTTGTGTAGCTTTCATTGCGCCAGAGTAAAATAGCCTACTCAAGGCTTCACTCCAGTGGCGTAGACAAGGGGGGCTTCGAGGGGTTAACCCCTATTGACCTAGAAAAAAGTTTTTAAAGGTTATCTATCTACTTAAATAAAGATATAAAAAAACTGCTTTTGGTAACAATTGTTTTTCTTACTTTATTCCCTTTTTTACTTTATTCCCCTTTTATTTACTGTAGGCTAATACTGTTGTGTTTGTGTCAGAAAGGGCATCCGACCAGGTCATAAAACCCCCCCAAAACCATCATAAATTTCTGGCTACGCCACTGCTTCACTCGATGACCCTCCAAATTCAAGCCACAATGAAGACAAGATCAGTGCCTACGGTGAACTGCTTCACTTCTACGGACATTATTAGCAATTGCCTAAAAAAATTATTATTAATTCTTGAATTAGCTCAAACGCCAGTGAAAGATGAACCGCTACATACATGTTTTTGAATAGGCTTACTACATTCAACATGTAAATCTCTCGGTAGTTGTCCCTATAGCATATAGACCAAATTTTCTTGTTTTGCGTGGACCGACGCTAAAACACTTGTTAGGTTGAGTATGACTGTGTAAAAAGAGAATCTGAGGAAGGTCAAGCTGTGGAAACAAGAGTGGAAATCGGAGATGTTCATGAGTGGGGGTGGGTAGGGATAGAATCAAAATAGGATGTCATTGAAGAGCTCAGCACCAACCGTTACTGTCAACACCTCATGGTAGAGCGCAGGCAGGGGCATCTGGTGAGAATGACATTAGCGAGAACTTACGAAGAACCGGAATTCAACAACAGTCCTTCAATCGATAATTAAACAGATTTCTTCCACAACAAGTTTTCTAATTAAGTAGGGCGTTAGCACGTGGTGGATTAAACTCCAGGCAAGCATAGCGAATCGAAAAACGTTAAATCCAGACGCAATGGCGAAAACCAGACCGTTGTAACACCATACCACCACGGGACTTAGAGACCCATCATCCCGTTTTCTCCGAACCAGGGAGGCACTCATGATCTAAACTGGTTACAAGCTGTCAATTCCAATCTAACAGGAGCTTATAATCTTTACGGGGAACTCGATAATTCGTTGATTGGCTAGGATATGCTCCAGCGGATCGTGGCTATAAATTCAGAAGAGCTGCCAGGTAGTTATGTCGAGGTCTTCTCTCTCGTTCGAGAAAGGTTCAGCTCGGTTATCTGCTGTCATTCAAGAGAGTCTACGCTGCTTCGTGAGTATCAGAGAGTTGTTTTTCATTCGTCAACTTTAGCTCCTATGAGGACTGTCGAGTTCAATCGTATTTACATTTTCTATAGCATCCTCAGAACTTGAGTTAGAAGCGAGTTGCTTCTATGATGTTTAAACAATCAATATTACTTTTTGAGTCGGCCTATTATTTTTATTTATTTATTTATTTATTTATTGCCAAAGAAACAAAAAGAACATGTGTGCAAGTAGTAGATACAGAAACGGTCTCTGAGCAACAGGAAGCCCGGAAAAAGCTAAGAGCTTATATCAACCTGGCCCCTAAATTACATTTACATTTCAGTCAACGATCAGTTGTAAACAAAAAAGTTGTACTGCAATGGAATGCAACCTGAAGTGAAGCGGTTTGATTATTTTAGATGCTTTACAGTAATTAAGATTCAAAATCTTGCAATAATATGGTAGAGTTATTTGATCGAATTTAACTCAATCCAAAAATATTCACTTTCTCTTAAAGCGTTTTTGGTTTCCCAAGTACAAGACGATTAATTTAAGAAGGAGAAGCGAGCGGCAAATGATCGAAACGTATTAAAAACGAAATGAAAAATCAGAGTAAAGAAGATTTTTTTAAAATACGACAAGAAGAAAGAGATTGGATAGACGATAAAAGAAATATTCATTAAAAAGCAGAATAACGGCTTCCTACATTGACTCAAACAGACAACCATGAATGAGTCAGAGATGTGTGCGAAGTTTTCACTTTCCTATCCTAAGTAGGGCCTATAAAATAATTACAAGGGAAGATGGCCATCCAGTCAAAGACCTTAAACCCCATCCACACAACAACAATAATAAAGTCAATACACTGATTTTATGGCTAACTTGATCAGCAAATCACATGTAAACTTGGCCTACATGTTCCTGTTCAGAATAGTTTACTGTGCTTGCTCTGTGCTTCAGATTCGTTTTGTCTTGAGTCTCCTACGACTACAGTCTGTTGAGCTACGATGTCTGTGCTGAAGAATCTTTCGATGACCAGCGGCGTCTTCTTCGTCGTCGTCTTCGCTCTGAGTCTCGTCTCTGCACAGAATGACTTCGGACTTTTATCTCGTAAGTTAACCATTCACACTGTCTGTTTATTATTATTATACACAAGTAAAAATCAAGTTTTTCAAATTAAATCTTAGGCTCCAAACTTCCAGGGCTCCACTCGAGAGTTTACTCACGTGATCTGTGTCAAGAGGAGTCTGTCCAGAACGTTGTTCTAAGGGGGGGGGGGGTAAGGGTCCAGGACTGCGAGTTCTGTTTCCAGAGGGTCAGACGACCGGAGTAACGGAGTTACTATTACATGTACATTCCACGGTGTCTTTTAATAGCGAATTGGAGAGTAGAAGATTACATTACTTTGGGAACTAGGCCTAATTCATGAAGGGATGACTTCAGTGTGTACTGTACCTTCCTGTTGCATAGTAATTATCTCGTCATTTCTTTATTGCGCTCCTGTCAGAATCATCTGATGTTGTGAAAATTGGAAAATATTATTTAAGCGTTACGCTTCTTTTGTGTTTTCTTTAGGGCTGTTGTTCGATTACAAATTTTAATCGAAATTAATCGCGCGATTAATTTTTTTAATCGCAATTAACTGCAAATTAATCGCAATACATTTCCTTCAAATATAGCCTACTGATCTTACTATTTTATAAGGACCTCTGAAGCATAACATTTTATTGACTGAATGCATTCTTTCTATTGCAAACATATTTGATAACCTTTGGCTTAGGCCTATTGAATTTCTGCATTTAGTTTATTGAACAGTTTTGTATGACAGACAGAATTGAAACACGTGTCTGTTCAAATCAGTCAACTGCTCAAAATCCGTTAATTTTTTTCATTTGACCCACCTCTAATTAAAATGACATAGACCTAAATGTGAAATCAGACAACCGTTTTCTGACTATCAAGATTAATTATTTATTCAGCCAATTGTAGGCTATAGGCAGACCAGTCTATTTACATTGGACCATTTGGACGGTTCAAGGGATGCTCTTATTAATTAACAATAGTAGGTCTACTATCAAACCTCATTATTTAGTCACAATTTTTCACAAGAGGTTGCGGTTCTTGCCAAACCTCGTCTCAGTTGTCCTTCTGTAAAATTTATCATTTGAAACCTGAAATCCATTGGTCTTGCCATCTCACGGAGTTCAACCAACGTAGTCTGACGTCTGAAGGGTGAGGACAGAGGAAACAACCTTAGTGGACGATGCGATGCAGCCGATGTCGACGACTCATCGTTAGCGTTTAAAGCATGTTTTGGTTCGCATGCAGGCGATAATTGAGCAAAGAATTGCTACGATAATAATCAAATTCTTTGTTGGAATATTTGCCAAAGAATGTATCACTAGTTTTAAGTATGAGCCTTCTGTTTAAAACGAGTTTTTCTGCCTCTGATTCCATTTTAATCAGATCTAATTAACGCGTACGATTAATGCGTTAAAAATTTTAATCGCAAATTTTTTAACGCGTTAATCGCACGCGTTAACGCGATTAAATCAACAGCCCTAGTTTTCTTTAATTTTGTAAGCTTACTTATATGAATTTCTACAAGTTTTGTTGCGATTTGCATTTCTTTTTTTTTTGTAAGTGTAACCTAGCCTACTACTTCATTTCTACTTAAGCTCTTCTCTCCTTTACCACGAAGACAACCTGGATGTTTTTGTCGTTGTCTTAGAAAGCGACTTGGAACCGCTTGACAAAATCCAGGAGCTTCTTGAGAAAGTCCAGACGTTGTACCAGGAGAAGATAGCGACAAAGGTTCAACAGGATGTTGTATTGAATGAGGAAGTGGAGGAGAAAGTCGTGGTAGGTGATGCGAAGAACGAGAAGAGCTCTTGCGCCTGTGCTTTATTGGCATGCACTTGTTGCTCGCGTATCTACGTCGCAAAACTCGGCATCAACAACAACTGTGAGTAAAGTAAACAATTGTAATTCTATTGAAGGCTAATTAGTAGAATAGGCGTACGGGAGATTTCAGCAGTTGGGGGGGCAGAGATTGAACTTCTGCCCGAAAAATAAATCCTGAAATCTCGTGGAAAATACCACATTTTCCCAGAAAAAGTTTGACGACCTTTTTTAGTCATTTTCCGGTCTGCTTGCCCGAAAAGCAAAAACAGACTTGCCCGAAATTGCCCAAAAAGTTGACGACTTTAGTCATTTCCCGGGTCTGCCTGCCCGAAAAACAGTTTTGCCCGAAATTTGAGGGCATTTGCCCCCCTGGGCCCCGCCTCGTACGCCTATGGCTTCAATCCCACAAGGCAGCAGGCCGTGTTGCACAAGATTCAAGTCGTAGTAGCAGTTGCAGTTGTAGTAGTAGTAGTAGAAGTAGTAGGAGTAGTAGAAGCAGCAGCAGCAGCAGCAGCAGCAGTAGTAGTAGTAGTAGTAGTAGTAGTAGTAGTAGTAGTAGTAGTAGTAGTAGTAGTAGTAGTAGCAGTAGCAGTAGCAGTAGCAGTAGCAGTAGCAGTAGCAGCAGCAGCAGCAGTAGCAGTAGCAGTAGTAAATAAATTATTATAGTAGTTATAGTAATTATAGTAGTAGCAGCAACAGCAGCAGAGCAGCAGTATTGGTGGTGACGGTGGCGGTGGCCGTGGCAGTAGGAGTAGCAGTTGTAAGAATTGTTGTAGTTGTTGTAGTAGTACCAGTAATAGTAATAGTAATAATAATAATAATCTTTTCGTTAATTGAGCGCCTGCAAGACGCACTGCGCTTTACATTTACAAGTTATGCAGTAATTTTAATTGAACTTAACTACTAACTGAACAGACAGCTTTGTAATTACACGGTGCTAATAGCAGCCTACAAAGCATATCCGCCCAACGGGGGCTCGAACTCACTACCTCTCGCACTCTTGGCCAGCGTGTTAACCATTACTCTACCGGGCCCCCCTAGTAGCAGTAGTTTTGGAAGTAGTAGTTTCAGTTTGGGGAGTAGAAGTATATTTGGTGGTGATCACATTTCAATTTTTAAAACCATAATCATAATTATTTTTTTATTAATTATAAAACGTAGTCAAATGGATTAAAAAATAACAGAAATTATTATCGGAATAATTGCTATTTTCTATAATAAAACAATAATTATTCTGAACATATTCCAGGTAAATTTTCTATGTCGCCGTGAACCTTAAATTACCTGACTTGGTTTCACCGAGACCTCAATGGCAGGGCTGTACTGGCAAATTTGAGGTGAGTACACGCTGATCTCGGGAAAATTCCGTCCCCTCGGGAAAATTTCGTCCATTTTGCCGTCAAAAAAATCTGACAATTCTTTTTTTGCTTTTTTAGTCATCCGTTCGCAAAAATTTGGGAAATTTCGTCCATCTTGCCGTACAAAAAATCTGATGACCTTTTTTTAGTCATCCGGCCAAAAAACCATCTTAAACAGCCGTGTGCGCCTGATTTACTAGCGTGTACGGTACCATACCCTGCCTTTTTTCCCGCGTATACCCTACTTTTCGGGAGGTGAGTATACGGTGCCGTTTTTCGCCGGAGGTGAGTATACGCTGTATACCCGCGTATATCCTCGTGTGCAGCCCTGCTCAATGGTATTCATCTGCGGCTGGTCTTTCTCTCTGAAACCTATGTCATTCTTTTTGTTACAGACTGCCTCTCCTTGAAGTTCTCACCAAAAACCAATTCGATTTGGACCACACTGAAGATCGATTGGCAAGTGGTCATCAACACAGACATCGCAGGTACATTCATCATTGTCTTAGACTCTTAGTTCAGTAGCATTGACTACATTCACGATAGCAACTTAGAAGTACAATAGAGTTTAGCAGCTATGCAATTAGAACTTAGAATGATATGCTGCATTTCTGACTGCAGAAATTTAAGCAGGCGTTGCTCAATTTGCGGGGTCTTTCGTGCATGTAGATAGGCCTACACGGAGAGAAACTCGTAGTTTACAATGGTTTTTTCCGTGTTTTGTTTTTTTCGAAAAACGTTGCTTTTTCAGTTATTTAAATATTGTATTGCTTTATTTCGCAATTTTATTTATAACGTAGCCTTATTTACTTATTTCCTGTCTGTTGTCTGTTATCAGTTTCCATGATTTTATTTTATCTGAAATTCCTTACTTTGTCTCCGAAGCCTACTTTCAAGAACTCAGCTAACCTATGTCATCATTCATCATCATTTGAGAAGTGCATGCAGTAGGGCTCAACAAGAAATGAAATTTATCAAAGTCATTTTAGTATCAATTTCCTAACCTATAATTACATGTGTACATTGTATAAGTAAAAATATTAAGTGCAATATATATTTAGGTAAGACTTACATATTCTCTCGGGGTTTCACGCACTGGGAGCGCTTCTGAAAGACTCTTACTGCGAGACGCGCTATATAAGTTGTAAAACACAATACAATGTATGGTCTATACTTACAAAGATTGGATTTTAATTGCGCTATGTCGATCAGCAAGGATTTGCGCTGACGTATCCGTATATTCACAATTTAAATTAGATAATATTAGACCGAAAATATCCTAAAGTTTGCTCAATTGCTTATTAAATCAAAGTCATAAGAAAAAAATCGCTGTTGCAGATAAATGACACTTGATCAGTTTTGGCCTGGGACCTACTAACAAAGCTGCGTTATTTGCCGATTACGATAAAATTGCGCAAACGAGGCTTTTTAATTTTAAAATTCAGTTTAAGATGTGAGAAAATCAAATTATTTTCCATATCCGTGTTCGTTTTTTTCTATATTTTTAACGAAACCACACGAGCGAGCAGAGGGAGAGACAGACAGACAGAAGACAGACAGACAGACAAATAGAGAGACGGCTACAAAGCGAGAAAAGGACAGTGAGAGCTGGAGGGAGAATTCCAAAAACCTCAGTGTTCAACGACCAACTATTTTAAGAGTCTTAATTGCCAATATTTTCATTAAACGTCCACCATTTCCATTTCAGTCTGGAATCCTAGGACGATCTGCGTCCCAATCAAATGCCGAATGCCAGGTATCAAGATCTGTCTGCAGTTCTGGGGCGTCAAAGTTGTATCCGGATGGGCTACCGGATGTTCCAGGATCCTGGTTTACTGTCCGGGAGGACTTGTGGCTATTGCCAACCTGGGCTGCTTCCGTATGCATTGCATCGACACCACGAGACAGGTGGTGGAGGGACCGCAGATGCCAGCGGTGACCGACACAGAACAAGTCAACTTCAATGAGATTCCCATGGAGGATTTGTCGCCAGCAGGTTATAAAAATGGAAGGATGTAGGATGGTGAGGGTCGTGTCCACGTGATTCTGTTCCAGTATCTACGCTTTCTCCGTTTTCTACTACAACTGCTAGCTATTAAATGAAATTAGTACTACTACTGCTGCTGCCACAACCAGTTGGACCTACAACTGGTCACAACCAGTTGGACCTTAAAATAGTCTCTGTAATTGCAACAACTATTGAATAACTTGCTCGACCAATGGCCGATGCTGCAGTGGTAAGATTGGTAGAAATACCGCTAGCAGTAGTTAGATTAGTTGGAGAGTCTGTGAGCAACTGTAGTCGTAGCATTGGCATTATTGGCGGTAGTTTCCGTGAAGAGTAGCAATTTGAGATGAAGCATTTGGTTTATAGGTAACCTGACAGCCTTGGTATTTAAATATGAAGAAACTAGGAGCCTGTTTCTAAAAAATGAATTGAATGAATTAATATCACGCAGCCTATTTAGCTTCTTTGTAAAGACGATAATGCAGAGGTTGATTTAAAAGTTGTCGAAAAAATTCTCACTAACCTATTGTTGTCTTAGTATGGCTATATTCATCATCTTTTGTACCAATGCCTACGCATATTGCATTGCCCTTTACCTAAGCCAATCAAACTTGAATTTGCTTAACCTTTGAAATGTTGTCATGTGTGTAGCCTATTGGCTTTGATCTTGAGAACATTAACCATGTATATGGTCTGTAGTTGGATTTGCAAATAAAAATTACATCGCATGAACAACGTCTTATTTATTTAGGAACGATGATTTTTTCTAAATTAAATCGACCTGTACCTTGCTATATCATACTGGCGCTAAATAAATGAGTGGTCCCTTCAATAGGCGCAACACAAATTCATTTAATGAATAAATGAATAAGAAGAAGAATAACAGCATGACAATAATTGCAATTTCGATGGCCATGCCAGCTTCCGGCACGAGTAGTCACCACAGGATGGGACGTTTCAAGTAAGAGTACGACTAGATCTCAAAAAGCTATTATATGTTGCAGAAACTCAACGGCATAGGTAGATGTAGGACAGGGCTGTTTTTAAGGAATTTTTAGAACTGCACATTATCTTCTCTCCTTTCTCATCCTCCATGGTAAATTACTCTCCTATCTGAGGAAAATGACCTTTTTTACTAGTTTTAACTGCACGGAACGTGACGGAAGTGCTTCTACAACTGCACGAATCCATTTAGAACTGCACATTTTGTGTGGAAGTGGAACTGCACGTTAAAAAAAGCCCTGATGTAGGGCCAATTACTCTGACTATTGTCATTGTCGCTAACAGCGTTGTGACTTCTGTATTGGTAGAAATAAATACATATTGACCTACCTAATCCAAAGGGTGGATGAAAACAAAATTAAAAATTGTAATAAAAATCCTAGAAGGAGTGTGATCAGGATGCGAAGCGTTTACAAACTCAAGCAGACGAGTCTAATGCAAATTGTGTAATTATAACATTGAGAAGCAGCAGAACTCAAAGACCTGGACAGTTAATTGAAGAACTTTGAACAAGTTACCCAGAATAAGCTTACCAGAAGGCCTGACAGCGTCATCGAGTGTGACACTCGAAAACCAGGATATCCTCTAATCGAGTGAGACCAAATAACGCTGATATGAGGTGGTCAGAAAAAAGCGGAGTAAGGGCAGCAGATTTGAAAGTGTCATCATCTGATCATGGGTAAGACAGCCTCTAAGCTGAATTCTATTAAAACTATACTTAGACTAGATCATCAATTTTGAAAACAATTCAAATAGGAGCTCAGCACCAGGAGCAATGACGTCGTCGGACATTTTTTGATCTGCCACAGGGCAAGGAGCCTGAAGAACAAATAATTGTCTCATCAAATTTTTATCATATTTTGTACAGTCAACGTTAACATTTCAAATCTATCATATCTATGCTAGCACATTTATATCTAAATATTTATGTCAAATCAGTAAGTATGCTATTTACCAATCATGTAAACGTAGGCTATGTCTACTAAACTTATCGATGAAATGTCAACTGTAAGCCTAACTATACACAACCAACTTCTAGAATACTACCAAGAAAAATCACAACGGTACCAAAAGATATAGTGTCACCAGTTCGTAATTTAAAATAATTATTGTGAGATGCAACTTCTTCAGCGTAACAGCTTTTCTATTTACTTAAAAGCAACGCATGCACTATGCTCGGCTAAAACACAACTATGAAAGAACCCGCAGACCAGTATAGCATTAACAATTCGCATCAAATGGTACAATCATTGCCATTTGCAGCCTGTAAAGTGACCTCGTGCATACTTAATTCCTACTGTTATAATTATACTGGGCACAAAACTCTTCACAGACCTGGGTTAAAACAAAAGGTCCCCATCGTTCGGGGAAAGTCTTCCACCGACCTTGTATACCAACACAGAATGGTCAACACAATGTCATGTCTCTATTCTAAATGAAAATACCGATTACTTCCGCACTCACTTGTTGCTCATATCCAATTCCTTCAAACTGCGGCTCAAACTCACTAGTTCCAATTATTATTCTCCTCGGATCACGCCCACGCTCTGTCCCTTTCACGGGATGAACCGGATGACCATCAGAAGGCAGAAAAGCTTCAACTACAACGATCCTCCTCATCATCAGGCGTACGAGGCGGGTGTCCAGGGGGGGGGGCAAATACCCCCCAAATTTCGGGCAAATGTGTTTTTCGGGCAAAAGAGGCTTGGACGGGCAAAAAATATTCGGAGATTTTTTCGGACAAAACAGGTACGGGAGGGATTTTTCGGGCACGCAGGGGTAAGAATTTTGGGTGAATGACTAAAAAAAGGTCGTCAGACTTTTCGGAGGGAAAAATCTTAAGAATTTTGGGCGCATGACAAAAAAAGGTCGTCAGACTTTTCGGAGGGAAAAATCTTAAGAATTTTGGGCGGATGACAAAAAAAGGTCGTCAGATTTTTCGGAGAGAAAAATCTTAAGAATTTTGGGCGGATGACAAAAAAGGTCGTCAGATTTTTCGGGAAAAATTTTGGGGGGGACCACCCCCACTTCCGAAATGTCCCGTACGCCTATGTCATCATCATCATCATCATCATCATCATCATCACCAAAGACTGAACGAACCTGGGATATCGGCGCAGCTGCTGTGGACGTAGATCGATGCATTTGTCAGCAAGACAAATAATTCATCTGGACCAAGCGACAGACGAGATGAAAGGACTTCATGCATTCCGTGTATACGGTAGACGAGTACGACTGATGACTGGGCAATTCCGTCTTGGCATCACCTCGTTATATGGTCAGTTATATGGTCCGCCCCATCTGTCAGACTGTCACGTGTCTTGTATCACGTGTCTTGTATCACCAAAGACTGAACGAACCTGGGATATCTGCGCAGAAACTACGTGTCACGTGTCTTGTATCGTGGCTCGTAGTCTGTCTGGGTCCCGGATTCAGGATATGCACCTCAGCTCGTAGAGCTCTTGACTAGCGATCGTTATGACACACATTCTCCATTATTTGGTTTGCTGTGTTTCATGACGATTCTCTTGGCATGTCAACAGGGGTGGTTTGCCATTGCCTTCCCCTGGTTTTGCCTGCCGTGCCCGTTCGTTCGCCTTCCTAAGGAAGGGTACTAACAGTCCGCACCACGAGAAGGTGGGTACGGAGGACTTTGGTTCATCAGCCCAGGTCGGGTCCGAGTCTACGCTCGTCAGAGACGTCGGTCAGATCACCTTCCTGCTTTACTCTGTCCCAGAGTGGCTGGCAAACCTTTGCGGACCACTGAGAAATTCTCTGAGATTCAGATTATGTGAGTTTTTAAAGTTTTTTTCGAATAACAGAGCATTCTCTGAGAAACTCACATAGCCTAATCATGCAGAGCAAAGTGATCCAGCTGTCGAAGTGATAGGCTACTCCACACCATTCTACTACATCGTCTGTCGCAAAATTTCACAGTTGTCCTACATTGAAAACCTCGCACATCTGTAAATGTCCAGTAACCCAAAATCATAAACCGGAGGCGTCCTCTCTTGTTTGGACCGACCATACGTCCGAACAAGTAAAAAACACTATAAAGCAAAATGGACATACTGATTACTTTTATCCCCAAAAATGGTCCAAGCCAGTAATCCGATTACATCAGACACTCCACACAACTAGAACAGTTAGCAGAGGTGCTCCTCGCAGACACGTACAGCCCTTCAACTGATCAGGTAGTCATAATGTTTTCATCCTCGTTGCATAGAAGAATATATTGGCCATGAACGTGGGACCGGGTTATTGACCCCAAACGGCGTTGCCCTATATTATTCTCATTAGCCAAATCTATTCTTCTGAAACAATAATCGTATCCCCCCAAGTGAAGAAAAGTCGAAAAAGTCACTTCCGCGTGTATTTTTTTTGGCAAATTAATTTTCATCTGCTTTGTTTTTAACAATGACCCTAACAAGTATGTTTATTCCTACTAGATAATTTTTTTGCTTTGATTTTAGAGCACTTAAAACTTTTAAAACACTTAAAAACACTCAGAGTCACGGCTCTAGGACCATTGCTCATATAGGCTGATTGCTCATAGGCTGATTGCTCATAGGCTTATTGCTCATATGGCTTATTGCTCATATGGCTTATTGCTCATAGGTTCACTGGTCATATGTCCAAAATAAACGAACTTCGGCCTAGGTTTAAAACAAATATAGGCCCACCGTTTGCTATATCGGTGGCCTTCTTCACGCCTTAGCTTGTGCTTATCAAATTATTAGAGACAATTAGCGTTGGTAGACTAATACAAAGAGCGCCTCTGAGTAGTTTCTTGAAGGGGCGCTATATAAATGCTATGAATGAATGAATGAACAAAAAATGTGTCAACGACGAAACTTGCGAAGATATATATATATATATATATATATATATATATATATATATATATATATATACATGAACGCGTGAACTGACTTGTTCGAACCGTTCATTGCTCAATTATAAAGTCCATAACACCATAGGTGGTAGAAACAAGACATTAACTGTCAATCAAACAAATTATGAAGTAGTGAACATAATAGGACAGTGAACAATCCTGTATTGGACATCTTTAGTAGTGAACACTCTTGTAGTTAAAAAGTTGAACTGTTTTTACATTTGATTAATTACATGACCTTGTGAATGTTTGACATATGAAGTAGTGAACAATCTAGTTGTTAAAAAGTTGAACGCTCTTTATATTTGAACAATTACATCTATAGTTTTCAGCGATCAATCTTTTACTTTAACAGCTTCCTTTAAATGTGACTAATTCTGACAGCATATGAGCAATAAGCCTATGAGCAATGAGCCATATGAGCAAAAAGACCTATGAGCAATAGACCCTATGAGCAATAAGCCATATGAGCAATAAGCCTATGAGCAATCAGCCTATGAGCAATGGTCCGTACATCCAGAGTCACTACATATATAGATTCGAGTTGCCTTTCTCTGAACATTGCTTAGGACACTTAAAACAATTAGAGTCACTTCAAATTTCGATTAGAGCACAATTTTTTTCAATAATGCGCATTTTTCAAACAATCGTAATCGTAATCTCGAGACTTCTACAGCGCCCACAAAAGCCAAGTCGTGGGAACCAGCTTATTCACAGGCGCTCAATCAAAACAAAATCGATAGGCCGCGGGTCAAGTCCGGAGAGTCAGGCAGGCAGATAGATGGACGGCTAAGGTGGGTGATGTTTAGAGTTGAAGTGGCGGGGGATGTGAGGAGAAGAGGAAGAATCAGGATAGGATTTTTGAAAGAGCAATGTTTTCAGTTTTGAGTGAAAGACATGTGGGGAGATAGCGAGAGGTGGAGTTTTGGTGAGTTCGTATGATGGGTCGGAAGTTTGCCGAAGTGCTGGCGGAAGTTTGTTCCAGAGAGGTGGAACGGCAATGGCTATGGAGCGGTTTGCGAATTTCAGTGATGAAGTGATGGGAGGGCGAAGCAGTGTAATGGATGATGAGGAGCGTGTTGAACGAGGTGGCTGGATGGTGAACAACTGACGAAGGTAGAACGGCTGGGATGATTGAAGTGTATTGTAAGTGGGGATAGACTGGTTCATCCCCCGGATAGTCTAGACCGGTTAATTCCATCCTTCAGAGGGGATACTCCGTTTCGTGTCACCTGCACTGGAAAAAAAACAGATCTAGACAATTAATTGAAATGTTCCTTTTCTGTCGAATCGGAGACTACATGTAACTCATTCAACATTTCCGAATTAATTTGTGCAAATTAATGAATACGAATAATATTATACGAATGACAGTTGATAATTGCGACTATAGTCAGCTGCTCACTGGTTAGACTACTTCACGAGCAGACAGACCTATTGGTAGTAATCCGCAATTATAATACACGGAACATATTCTGTTCATTTTAATTCGTAAAACGCGTCTGTTTATCAAACGGAAGTTATTACGCATATCTGCACAATTATTGTAGCTCATACGTTGTATAGCTTTCATTGCACCAGAGTAAAATACTCAAGGCTTCAATCGATGACGCTCCAAAGCTAAGCCACAATGAAGACAAAACCAGTGCTTAAGGTGAACCGCTCCACTTCTATGAGCGGACACTATTTGCAATTACCTACAAAATTTTATTATTAATTCTTGAATTAGCTTAAACCTCAGTGTAGGAGTTCAGGTACGACGAGCCGCTACATACATGTTTTTGAATAGGCTTACTACATGTACATTCAACATGTAAATCTCTGTGTAATTGCCCCCAACATAGACCAAATTGGGATCCTCGCATCTGCGTTGACCCGACGCTAAAAACACTTGTTTGGTTGGGTTATGCGCAAAAAAAGAATCTATGGAAGAAGGTCAAGCCGTGGAAACAAGAGTGGAAATCGGAGATGTTCATGAGTGGGGGTGGGTATACGGATAGAATCAAAATAGGATGTCATTGAAGAGCTCAGCACCAACCGTTACTGGCAACGCTTAAGGAGAGAGCGCAGGCGGGGGCATCTGGCGTGGACGACATTAGCGAGAACTCATGTAGAACCGGAATTCGACAACAGTCCTTCAATCGATAATTAAAAGCAGTTATCCCACAACAAGTTTTCTAATTAAGGTGGGCGTTAGCACGTGGTGGATTAAACTCCAGGCAAGCATAGCGAATCGAAATGTGAAATCCAGACGCAACGGCGAAAACCAGACCCTTGTAACACCATACCACCACGAGACCCAAAATTCCGTTTTCTCCGAACCAGCGAGGCTTTCTTGATCTAAACCGGTAACAAGCTGTCAATTCCAATCTATAACAGGAGCTTCTAATCTTTACGGGGAACTCGATAATTCGTTGATTGGCTAGGATATGCTCCAGCGGATCGTGGCTATAAATTCAGAAGAGCTGCCAGGTAGTTATGTCGAGGTCTTCTCTCTCGTTCGAGAAAGGTTCAGCTCGGTGACCTGTTGCATTCAGAAGAGCCTATCTACGCTGCATCGTGAGTATCAGAGAGTAATTTTTTATTCGTCAACTATAACATCTGTGTTAATTGTTGAGTTTAGCCTAATAATGTATTCACGACAATTATTCATATAACATCGTCAGAAGCGAGTTGCTTCTTTGATGTTTAAACATTCAAGACTACCTTTTTGAGTCGGACTATAATGTGTTGTGCTCCAATGGAATGCAACCTGAAGTGAAACTGTTTGATTATTTGAGATGCTTTACGGGAATTGAGATTCAAAATCTTGCATGATGGAAGAATTATTTGATCGAATTTAACTCAATCCAAAAATATTCACTTTCTCTTAAAGCGTTTTTGGTTTCCCAAACGCAAGGCAATTAGTTTAAGAAGGTGAAAAGAACGAAAAGTAATCGAAACGTATTAAAAACGAAATGAAAAATCAGAGTAAAGAAGTTTTTTTAAATACGAAAAGAAGAAAGAGATTGCTAAGAGGATAAAAGCAATATTCAAAAAAAGCAGAAGAACGGCTTCCTACACTGACTCAGACAGGCAACCATGAATGAGTCAGAGATGAGTGCGAAATATTCACTTTCTTATTCTAAGCATAAATTACATGAGAAGAAGATGGTCGTCCAGTCAAAGACCTTACAACCCGATCCACACAGCAACATTAATAAAGCCAACACACTGATTTTATGGCTGACTTGACCAGCAAATCACATGTAAAGTTGGCCTACATGTTCCTGTTCAGAATAGATTACGGTGCTCTGTGCTTCAGGTTCGTTCTGTCTTGAGTCTCCTACGACTGTTGAGCTACGATGTCTGTGCTGAAGAATCTTTCGATGACCAGCGGCGTCTTCTTCGTCGTCGTCGTCTTCGCTCTGAGTCTCGTCTCTGCACAGAATGACTTCGGACTTTCACCTCGTAAGTTAACCATTCACACAGTCTGTCTATTATAATACACAAGTAAGAATGAAGTTTCCTAAATTTAATCTTAGACACCAAGCTTCCAAAGCTGTACTCGAGAGTTTGCTCATGTGATCTGTGTCAAGAGGAGTCTGTCCAGAAAGTTGTCCTAAGGGGTCCAGGCCTGCGAGTCCTGTTTCCAGAGGGTCAGACGGCCGGAGTAACGGAGTCTCTTTTAGATAGCGAATTGGAGAGTAGAAGATTACATTACTTTGGGAACTATGCCTAATTCATGAAGGGATGACTTCAGTGTGTACTGTAACTTCCTGTTGCATATTATTATCTCGTCATTTTTTTATTACGTTCCCTGTCAGAACCATCTGATGTTGTGAAAATTGGAAAATATTATTTAAGCGTTACCCTTCTTTGTGATTTCTTTGATTTTGTAAGCTTACTCATCGGAAAGTTTGGTTGCAGTCTGCATTTCTTATTTTTTGACTGTATTACTTCATTTCTACTCAAGCTCCTCTCTCCGTTACCATGAAAACAACCTGGATGTTTTTGTCGTTGTCTTAGAAAGCGACTTGGAACCGCTTGACGAAATCCAGGAGCTTCTTCAGAAAGTCCAGACGTTGTACGATGAGAAAATAGCGTCAACGGTTCAACAGGATGTTGTATTGAATGAGGAAGTGGAGGAGGAAGTCGTGGAAGGTGATGCAAAGAACGAGAAGACCTCTTGCTCCTGTGCCAGATTGTCATGCACTTGTTGCCAGCGAATCTACGTCGCAAAGCTTGGCATCAACAACAACTGTGAGTAAAGTAATAATAATAATAATAATAATAATATTAATAACAATGGCGATTTCTATGGCGCCGTAACACAGCCATGCCGTTACAAGGGCGCCTCACATCCTAACTACAAAAGTAAACAATTGTAATTCTATTGAAGGCTAATTAGTAACTTCAATCCCACAAGGCAGCAGGCCGTGTTGCACAAGATTCAGGTCGTAGTAGTAGTTGTAGTAGTAGTAGTAGTAGTAGCAGTAGCAGTAGAAGTAGTAGTAGTAGTAGTAGTAGTAGTAGTAGCAGTAGTAGTAGTAGTAGTAGTAGTAGCAGCAGCAGCAGCAGCAGCAGCAGCAGCAGCAGTAGTAGTAGTAGTAGTAGCAGTAGCAGTAGCAGTAGTAGTAGTAGCAGTAGCAGTAGCAGCAGTAGTAGTGGCAGTAGTAACAGTAGTAGTAGGCTAGTAGCAGCAGCAGCTACTACAGCAGAGCAGTAGTGGTGGTGACGGTGGCCGTGGCAGTAGGAGTAGCAGTAGCAGTTGTAAGAGTTGTTTTATTTGTTGTAGTAGAACTAATAATAGTAGCAGTAGCAGTTTTAGAAGTAGTAGTTTCAGTGTTGGGAGTTGAAGTATATTTTGTGGTGATCACATTTTAATTTTAGAAACCAAAGTCATAATTATTTTTGTATTAGTTGTAAAAGTACTCAAATGGAATAAAACAATAACAGAATTTACTATCGGAATAATTGTTGTTTTTCTATATTAAAATAATTCAGAACGTATTACGTTCTTCCATGTAAATTGTCTACGTTGCCGTGAATCTTAAAATAATTACCTGGTTTGGCTTCACAGAGTTCTCAAAGGTATTCATCTGCGGCTGGTCTTTCTCTCTGAAGCCTCTGTCATTCTTTTTGTTACAGACTGCCTCACGTTGAAATACTCACCAAAAACCAATTCGATTTGGATCACACTGAAGATCGATTGGACAGTGGTCATCAACACTGACATCGCAGGTACATTGATCATTGTCTTAGACTCTTAGTTCAGAAGCATCGTCTACATTCACGATAGCAACTTAGAAGTACAATAGAAATTAGCACCTATGCAATCAGAACTTAGAGTGATATGCTGCATTTCTGCCTGCAGAATATTAAGCAGGCTATGCTCACTTTACGGGGTCTTTCATAGATACACGGAGAGAAACTCGTAGTCTAAAAGGTTTTTTCGTGTTTTTTCGAAAAACGTTGCCTTTTAGTTTTTTTTAATATTGTATTGTTTTATTTCTCAATTAAGTTTTTAATGTAGCCTTGTTTACTGTCTGTTGTCTGTTATCATTTTCCATAATTTTATTTTATCTGAAATTCCTTATTTTGTCTCCGCGGCCTACTTTCAAGGACTCAGCAAATCTATGGCATCATTCGTCATCATTTGAGAAGTAAATGCAGTAGGACCCAACAAGAAATTAAATTTATCAAAGTTATTTTAGTATCAATTTCTTAGCCTATAGCCTAATTACATGTATAAGTAAAAACGATAAGTACAATATATAATTAAGTCAGACACATATTATTCTCTCGGGGATGCACGGCTGCACGCACTGGGAGCGCTTCTGAAAGGCTCTTGCTGCGAGACGCGCTATGTAAGTTGTGAAATACAATACAATGCAATTTGGTATATACATACAAATTGCGCTATGTCGATCAGCAAGGATTTGTGCGGTCGTATCCGCATATTCACAATTTAAATTAGATAATATTAGGCCTACAATACCATAAAGTTTACTCAATTTCTTACTAAAGCAAAGTCATAAGAAAAATTCACTGTTGCGTTGCAGGCCTGATAATAATGCTGCGTTACTTGCCGATTATGACAAAATTGCGCAAACGAGGTTTTTAATTTTAAAATTCGGTTTTAGTTGTGAGAAAATACAAATATTTACCGTATCCGTGTCCGTTTTTCTAGTTTTTTTAACGAAACGACACGAGCGAGCAGAGAGAGAGAGACAGACAGACAGACAGAAGAAAGACAGACAGAGAGACAAATAGAGAGACGGCTACAAAGTGAGAAAATGACAGAATGAGGGCTGGAGGGAGAGTTCCCAAAACCTCAGTGTTCAACAACATAACCAGCTATTTTAATTAAGAGTCTTAATTGCCAATATTTTCCTTTTAAACGTCCACCATTTCCATTTCAGTCACCAATCCTAGGACGATCTGCGTCCCAATCAAAAGCCTAAGGCCAGGTATCAAGATTTGTCTGCAGTTCCGGGACGTCAAAGTTGTATCCGGATGGGCAACCGGATGTTCCAGGATCCTGGTTTACTGTCCGAGAGCACTTGTGGCTGCTGTCGAACTCGGCTGCTTCAGGATGCATTGCATTGACACCACGAGACAGGTGGTGGAGGGACCGCAGATGCTAGTGGTGGCCGACACAGAACAAGTCAACTTCAATGAGATTCCGATGGAGGATTTGACGCCAGCAGGTCATAAAAATGGAAGAATGTAGGACGCTGAGGGTCGAGTCCACGTGATTCTACTTCAGTCTCTACGCTTTCTCCGTTTCCTACTACAACTGCTGTTAATTAGTAGCCTATTAGGCTACTACAGTAAATAACTGCTGTTGCCACAACCAGTTGGACCTACAACTGGTCACGACCAGTTGGACATTAGACAACTACAACTGGTCTCTGTAATCGTTTCTAACTAGTTTTTCTGGCTTATACAATCGCTTTTCAACGATTTCTGTGAATTTTAGACAATAATTTGCTTTTGATTAATTTCTATGACTTTTAGGCAAGTCGCTGTTGGATTTAGTTTCTGTTGCACATTAGCAGATTTTTGTCAAATGGAAATTATGGCTTAATCTAAAAATGTCATTGTAATTGTGATAGTAATGGAAATCGTAAGTGTACATTTATGTGAAGCCGCTTCAAGAAAACTCCTCAAAATCGAAAGTTTCCGATGCTATCCTAAAGCGACAATCTAAGACCATGGTTGACAAGCTTACAATTGCAATGGTTAATGTGAATGTGAACTCATTACGAACTGAAAGATCCAGTGACATTTCATTAGATTTGTTTTTCTTCTGCGTCTCAACATGCTTAAATCTGCTAGAGTTGCAGAAGTAGTTTCCATGTCAACTTAAAGCTTTTAATAAATTACTTCTAAATCTCAATTCGTTTGTGTCTCGTCTGATAATAATCTAATAATATAAGTAATAATATCATGAAAACTTTTATTTAATAACACCATAATGATTCTCTGCTTTGTTGATTAGATTATCGTGTAATCAGCTGCTTAGGTTACCCGTCACACACACACACACACACACACACACACACACACACACACACACACACACACACAAACATACACACACACACACACACATTGCAGTCGTTATCCCACCATGCAAGCGTGAGTCAGCTTACATGAGTTTTATTAGATTGTCTCCTACATGACTAGGCCGACATTCGTTTGTTAATTCGAACTAGCAATCATGCAATAGGATTATAATTATATAGTACCGGGTAACAGAAAACAGCATGTTTAATAGGAGCAGAATTTAACATATGACGACATAATATTATTGCAAGTCGTCCAGTGGCGTAGCAAGGTCTTAGGGGGCCCCTGTGCAGAGCTTTGGTGATGGGCCCTTAAATACTTGAAATCCCATTCGATTTCAAACAATAAAGCTGTACAAAACGCCAGATCCCTTTACGAAATTTGCATATTTAACACCAAAGTTAAATGAAAATAAACTACCCACACTTTTATTATTTTAACAAATTTATCATACTCATAGGCGTAGGAGGCGGGGGTCCAGGGGGCATACCCCCCAAATTTCGGGCAAATTTGTTTTTCGGGCAAAGCAAGTTTGCGTGGAATGAGTGGAAAACCGTTTTTTGAAATTTTTTCGGGCAAACACGAACGGCAGGATTTTTTCGGGCAACAAATTTGCTGATGATCAAAAAAGGTCATCAGATTTTTTCGGGTGAGAAAACCGGAACATTTTCGGATTATCGGACGGATGACTAAAAAAAGGTCATCTGGTTTTTTGGCCGAGAACATCGGGATTGTCCCTCCCAAAATTAAAAAAATTCTTAAGTTTTCTTTTCGGGCAAAAGTTTAATCTTTGCCCCCCCCCCCCACTTCCGAAATGTCCCCTACACCTATGATCATATTCTTCTCCATATCTGCAGAGAAAAATTGAACTAGAATACCATACAAAAGTAATCACAAAAATTGCTTCATCTCCTGAAGAATTAATCATCAATCACCCATAGGCCCTATTTAAATTCTCCAAGCTTTTGGGTTTCTTGATTAAAAGAGCGGAAAATGTGACGAATTTGGCAAGTGTGAAATGACTGAAAAATGCTAAAATGAGCTAAAATGCTCGTTTTGCGCGCCTTCTCTTGTGCAAAAATATCCACCACTTTTGAGGAGTCAAGCCTGAATCCATTGGTGATTCGACTGCTACCGTATAACCTCTGAAGTTCGAGGACTACTCGGCTCAGTGTCAATATCCATGTCAACCACCATCTCTGCACTGATCAAACCGGAATTCGATTCTGCCCCATGTCTGATGTAGTCATCGGTGCAAGCTCGCTCTCCGCAGGCATCATAAATGCGGACATTTCTTGCATTTTGGCGGTCTTCTTTACCCGTTATTCTCGTGCTTGTCGCTTAGCAGCGCCAGCCACTTAAATAAGATTATCCTTAAAGTAAAAAATTGACTCTGACACCTGGGGGGCCCCTGACAGCCGGGGGCCCTCGTGCACTGCACAGGTTGCACGCCCTATTGCTACGCCACTGAAGTCGTCTCAGTCATATTGCTCGATTTTACTCGCCTCCTACAGTGATCTGTATGCGCCCTACTCAATAATGTTACCTCTAGATTGATAAAATCTTCCTCAATATCCACGCATCTCTACTTTTATGGCAGAACAACATCACCGGCGAACCTCCCCTTGCATGCCAGTATCTAAGTCACAGTTCTAATTTTCGATCTTAGGCCTAAGTCTTGGTTAGGTTTTGCAACGAAGTCTCTTTGGTATCTCACAAACTTACTTTCAAAATTAATCTTCTGTCACTTTGCTGCGTCATCTTAGATCCTCTTTGTTCCGCGCGTCATGGCTCAATCCAGTTTCCAGATCCCTTGCTCACATAGACCCTCCCTATGGAATGGACTTCCTCCATCATTTCGCTGCGCCTTCCTGTCTGGTAGTCTTTCGTCATTTCCTTCGTCTGAAATACAACCTTTTCTCTGGGAGTCGATCACAATGATTGTGATCGCTATGGGAAAGGGTTTTTCTTGGGATAGAAACTTTCATGAATGGTCATGATTATGGGTCTACAATACTACAATACAGTTTACATCTGACAAGCGTGAATTACATTGTAAACAACTAAATGCTACTGAAGATTAACAAAACCCAAATAAAAGCTCAATATTCTTCACCAATGAACTCAACAAATATCTAAAACTCAAAAGCTGTAACCATGTTATTACATAGTAACATAGAATATATACCAAAAGTAAACTATGCACAGAGACTATTATAGTAGCAACTCCACAGTACACGTACACGAATGCAAAATTATTTGATGCAATATTTTGACTAGTTACTTCAATCTCGATGAACAGTGCAAGCGAATGATCTGGAAAAAATATTCCTACATAATATTATTATTATCTTTAAGAGTTTCCAGAGGTCATCCCCGCAGACACGTAGAGCCCATACCTCAAACAACGGACTGGGCACATCCGGTATTCACGATGTTCTGACTGTCCTCATTGAATAGCGATGTAGAAGAACAGTTACAACGGGTGATGAGCGATGGACTGAAGCATTCCAACGACGGAGCTCCTCTGTTCTCATGTGCTAATGATATTCTTCGGAGGAAATAATTATTAACATAACTTAACACAACATAGGAAAACATAACATAACATAAAGTTAATCAGACTTCTTAAATTCATGCTGTGACGAAAAACGCTCTACGGGATGCGGCCGGAAAAAAAACCAATACGAAAATCGCGATTTCTCAAAAACCACTGAATATTTTGTTATAAAACTTCGCCAGTCTATTTGACACATATCTATCTACAACTTGGCTAAATTTAATCAAATTCGATTCGCGAACGCCAAAATGGTGTAACCCTGAAGTGAAACAATGCTATTTTCGTTTCAACAGACACTTAGTGACAGCAACAACAGCAATAGGCAACAAAGTATAACGACGCGCAAACAGAAATGTAACAAAGTTCAAGATTACTTTTTGTTATTGACAAGATTAGGCCAAACTGATAAGTTTTATGCAATAAATGTTCGAAGTGAACACCATTTGCTTTTACGCAAGCTTGCAGACGTCTTCGAAAGCCCAGAACAGACTTCTGAATGGTCTCAAGTGGCAAGTCATTCCAAATGATTTGCAGCGTAGTTTTCAGTTCAGAAAATGTTCTTTGGACTTGTGGGAAGTTTGTTGTAAGTCTCAAGCATTGCACCCAATACAGCATAGTCGAGTGGGTTCATATCTGGGGAATTTGGCGGCCATGAATACTTGTCAATGAAGTCAGGACAATGACTTGTTAACCAATCTTGGGCCAGCTTGGCGCCGTGAGCGGGTGCTCCATCTTGCTGAAAAGTGAGCTGATTTCCCAAGACAGTCATCGACACGCTTAGGCAAAAGATTCTCCACGTAGTACTTAGCATTGACTTTGGCTTTCTCGTCAATGAGATGCAAGCGTCCTTTGCCATCATAGGCTCATAGCTGACACATGCAGAAACCATGATGTTGGGAGAGAACTTGGCTCTCTCGATAAACAGGCGGCTTGGATGGATATCGGCTTTTTTCTTCTTCGCCCAGACGCGGTTGTTTTGTGTATTAATGGGTGGATTGCTGTAAAAGATCTTTTCATCGGTGAAGAAAACCTTATTATGGCACACTGCAGGCTACGTTATGTAAAATTATGATTTCCTATTTCGTGAATGCCGTGTCAAAATGAAAAAATGCAGTTCTTTCTTCTGCCTGATGTCATGATCACAAATATAAAGATACTGACATAAAATTTTCAAATAATATGCAGAAATATGTTGCGAATAAGAATGAAAATATTTGCAAGAAAATATCCAGCGGTTTTCGAGAAATCGCAATTTCCGTAATGGGTCATTTTTTGGCCGCACCCTGTAGATATAGCTTAATAGGCCTAATTAACTGGTGTTTACGGCAGAATGGCATAATGAATCGAAATGCGAAACCCGGACGAAAAAAGAACAGTTACCAGAGGCTCCTCGCAGACACGTAGCCTACAGTCCTTCAACTCATCAGGTAGTCATAATGTTTTCATCCTCGTTGCATAGAAGAGTAGCCTATATTGGCCATGAACGTGAGAACGTGGTATTGACTCCCAAACGGTGTTGCCCTGTATTATTCTCACTAGCTTAAAATCTAATCTTCGTAAGCAACAATTGACAGAGCGCAGAAAGATTAATTACTGAAGTTCCTGCACTGGAAAAAACAGATCTCGAAAATTAATTGAGATGTTCCTTTTCTGTCTAAATCGGAGACTAACTCATTCAACATTTCCGAATTAATTTGTGCAAATTAATCAATGCGAATTACGAATGACGGTGGATCATTGCGACCATAGTCAGATGCCCACTGGTAACTTCACGAGCAGATAGACCCATTGGTAGTAATCCGCAATTATAATACACGGAACATAATAATTATTATTGTGTTCATTTTAATTCGTAAAACGCGTCTGTTTATCAAACGGAAATTATTACGAATATCCGCACAATTATTGTAGCTCATACGTGTATAGCTTTCATTGCACCAGAGTAAAATATTCAAGGCTTCAATCGATGACGCTCCAAAGCTAAGCCACAATGAAGACAAGATCAGTGCTTACGGTGAACCGCTCCACTTCTATGAGCGGACACTATTTGCAATTACCTACAAAATTTTATTATTAATTCTTGAATTAGCTTAAACCTCAGTGTAGGAGTTCAGGTACGACGAGCCGCTACATACATGTTTTTGAATAGGCTTACTTCATGTACATTCAACATGTAAATCTCTGTGTAATTGTCCCTAACATATAGACCAAATTGGGATTCTCGCATCTGCGTTGACCCGACGCTAAAAACGCTTGTTTGGTTGGGTTTTGCGTAAGAAGAGAATCTATGGAAGAAGGTCAAGCCGTGGAAACAAGAGTGGAAATCGGAGATGTTCACGAGTGGGGGGTGGGTAGGGATAGAATCAAAATAGGATGTCATTGAAGAGCTCAGCACCAACCGTTACTGGCAACACTTCAGGAGAGAGCGCAGGCGGGGGCATCTGGCGTGAACGACATTAGCGAGAACTCATGTAGAACCGGAATTCGACAATAGTCCTTCAATCGATAATTAAAATCAGTTATCCCACAACAAGTTTTCTAATTAAGGTGGGCGTTAGCACGTGGTGGATTAAACTCCAGGCAAGCATAGCGAATCGAAATGTGAAATCCAGACGCAACGGCGAAAACCAGACCCTTGTAACACCATACCACCTCGAGACCCAAAATTCCGTTTTCTCCGAACCAGCGAGGCCTTCTTGATCTAAACCGGTAACAAGCTGTCAATTCCAATCTATAACAGGAGCTTCTAATCTTTACGGGGAACTCGATAATTCGTTGATTGGCTAGGATATGCTCCAGCGGATCGTGGCTATAAATTCAGAAGAGCTGCCAGGTAGTTATGTCGAGGTCTTCTCTCTCGTTCGAGAAAGGTTCAGCTCGCTGATCTGCTGTCATTCAAGAGAGCCTACGCTGCTTCGTGAGTATCAGAGAGTTCAATCGTATTTACAATTTCTATGGTATGTTCAGAAGCGAGTTGCTTCTATGATGTTTAAACATTCAAGAATACATCTTTGAGTCGGCCTATTGTGCTGCAATGGAATGCAACCTGAAGTGAAACGGTTTGATTATTTGAGATGCTTTAGAGTAATTAAGATTCAAAATCTTGCAAGATGGTAGAATTATTTGATCGAATTTAACTCAATTCAAAAATATTCACTTTCTCTTAAAGCGTTTTTGGTTTCCCAAATGCAAGACGATTAATTTAAGAAGGAGAAGCAAACAGAATAACGGCTTCCTACATTGACTCAGACAGGCAGCCATGAATGAGTCAGAGATGTGTGCGAAATTTTCACTTTCTTATTCTGAGTATAAATTATACGAGAAGAAGATGGTCGTCCAGTCAAAGACCTTACAACCCGATCCACACAACAACAATAATAAAGCCAGCACACTGATTTTATGACTGACTTGACCAGCAATTCACATATAAAGTTGGCCTACATGCTCCTGTTCAGAATAGTTTACTGCATAGTTGTAAAAAAGTTTTTTCCGTTTTTTATTTTCTCCCAAAAAACGTCGTTTTTTCGTTTTTTCTTTTTCCCATCGTTTTTTATCGTTTTTTTCTTTTTTCTTTAGCTTTATTTATTCATTTACTTTCTGTTATTATTTTCCTTAATTTTAATTCTTTTCTGATATTTCTTATGTTTCCCGCCAACTCTCAAGGATTCAGCTAACTAAAGTCATTATTTCATCGTTTAGCATCATCATTTAAGAGATAGTCTGCGTGTAGTAGGTTCCTAATCAATGTTTTCAAGTTTAAAATGCGGCTTTAGCTGTAGCAAAGTCAAATTATTTACCGTTTCCGTTTTTTATCGTTTTTTCGTCGTTTTTTATTTTTTCGAAAAAAACGACGTTTTTTCCGTTTTTTATTTTGTTTCCATCGTTTTTTACATCTATTGTTTACTGTGCTTGCTCTCTGCTTCAGGCTCGTTCTGTCTTGAGTCTCCTACGACTGTTGAGCTACGATGTCTGTGCTGAAGAATCTTTCGATGACCAGCGGCGTCTTCGTCGTCGTCGTCTTCGTTCTGAGTCTCGTCTCAGCACAGAATGACTTCGGACTTTCACCTCGTAAGTTAACCATTCACAATGTCTGTCTATTATAATACACAAGTAAGAATGAAGTTTCCTAAATTTAATCTTAGACTCCAAGCTTCCAAAGCTCTACTCGAGAGTTTGCTCATGTGATCTGTGTCAAGAGGAGTCTGTCCAGAAAGTTGTCCTAAGTGGTCCAGGCCTGCGAGTCCTGTTTCCAGAGGGTCAGACGGCCGGAGTAACGGAGTTACTATTACACTCCGCGGTGTCTTTTAGATAGCGAATTGGAGAGTTGAAGATTGCATTACTTTGGGAATTAGAATTAATTCATGAAGGGGTGACTTCAGTGTGTAATGCACCTTCCTGTTGCAGAATTATCTCGTCATTTTTTGTTTATTGCGTTCCTGTCAGAATCATCTGATCTTGTGAAAATTGGAAAATATTATTTAACCGTTACGCTTCTTCGTGATTTCTTTCATTTTGTAAGCTTACTCATCGGAATTTCTACAAGTTTGGTTGCAGTCTGCATTTCTTATTTTTTAAGTGTACTAGACTTCATTTCTACTCAAGCACCTTTCTCCTTTACCATGAAGACATCCTGGATGTTTTTGTCGTTGTCTTAGAAAGCGACTTGGAACCGCTTGACGAAATCCAGGAACTTCTTCAGAAAGTCCAGACGTTGTACCAGGAGAAGATAGCGCCAACGATTCAACAGGATACAGTAGTATTGAATGAGGAAGTGGAGGAGGAAGTCGTGGAAGGTGATGCAAAGAGTGAGAAGAGCTCTTGCTCCTGTGCCAGATTGTCATGCACTTGTTGCCAGCGAATCAACGTTCCAAAGCTTGGGATCAACAACAACTGTGAGTAAAGTAAACAATGATGTAATTCTATTGAAGGCTAATAATTAGTAGCTTCAATCTCACAAGGCAGCAGGCGGTGTTGCGCAAGATTCAGTTCGTAGTAGTAGTAGTAGTAGTAGTAGTAGTAGTAGTAGTAGTAGTAGTAGTAGTAGTAGTAGTAGAAGAAGAAGAAGTAGTAGTAGTAGTAGTAGTAGTAGTAGTAGTAGTAGTAGTAGTAGTAGAAGTAGTAGTAGAAGTAGCAGTAGTAGCAGTAGTAGTAGCAGTAGTAGCAGTAGTAGCAGTAGTAGCAGTAGTAGCAGTAGTAGCAGTAGTAGCAGTAGTAGCAGTAGTAGCAGTAGTAGCAGAAGTAGCAGTAGTAGCAGTAGTAGCAGTAGTAGCAGTACTAGCAGTTGTAGCAGTAGTAGCAGTAGTAGCAGCAGTAGCAGCAGCAGTAGGAGTAGTAGGAGTAGTAGTAGTAGTAGTAGTAGTAGTAGTAGTAGTAGTAGTAGTAGTAGTAGTAGTAGTAGTAGTAGTAGTAGTAGTAGTAGTAGTAGTAGTAGTAGTAGTAGTAGTAGTAGTAGTAGTAGTAGTAGTAGTAGTAGTAGTAGTAGTAGTAGTAGTAGTAGTAGTAGTAGTAGTAGTAGTAGTAGTAGTAGTAGTAGTAGTAGTAGTAGTAGTAGTAGTAGTAGTAGTAGTAGAACAAGTAGTAGTAGTAGTAGTAGTGGCAGTAGCAGTAGCAGCAGTAGTAGTAGCAGTAGTAACAGTATTAGTAGTAGCAGTTCGCTACTACAGCAGTGGTGGTGACGGTGGCGGCGGTCGTGGCAGTAGGAGTAGCAGTAGCAGTAACAGTAGCAGCAGTAGCAGCAGTAGTAGTGAGAGTAGCAGTGGCAGTAGCAGCAGTAGTAGTGGCAGTAGTAAAAGTAGTAGTAGTAGTAGCAGCAGCTACTACAGCAGAGCAGTAGTGGTGTTGGTGACGGTGGCCGTGGCAGTAGGAGTAGCAGTAGCACTTGTAAGAGTTGTTTTAGTTGTTGTAGTAGGACTAATAATAGTAGCAGTAGCAATTTTGGAAGTAGTAGTTGTTTCAGTGTTGGGAGTTGAAGTATATTTTGTGGTGATCCCATTTCAATTTTAAAAACCATAATCATAATTATTTTTGTATTAGTTGTAAAAAGATGTTTGATGGAATATAAACAAAAAACATGAATTATTTTCGGAATAATTGCTAGTTTTCTATAATAAAATAATTCAGAACATATTACGTTCTTCCATGTAAATTGTCGATGTCGCCGTGAATCTTAAAATAATTACCTGGCTTGGTTTCATAGAAATCTCAAAGGTATTCATCTGAGGCTCGTCATTCTCTCTGAAGCCGATGTCATTCTTTTTGTTACAGACTGCCTCACTTTGAAGTTCTCTCCAAAAACCAATTCGATTTGGATCACACTGAAGATCGATTGGACAGTGGTCATCAACACTGACATCGCAGGTACATTGATCATTGTCTTAGACTCTTTGTTCAGTAGCATTGTTTACATTCACGATAGCAACTTAGAAGTACAATAGAATTTAGCACCTATGCAATCAGAACTTAGAGTGATATGCTGCATTTCTGCCTGAAGAATTTTAAGCAGGCTATGCTCATTTTACGGGGTCTTTCATAGATACCAGTACACGGAGAGAAACTCGTAGTCTAAAAGGTTTTTTCGTGGTTTTTTCGAAAAACGTTGCCTTTTAGTTTGTTTAATATTGCATTGTTTTGTTTCTCAATTTAGTTTTTAATGTAGCCTTGTTTACTGTCTGTTGTCTGTTATCATTTTTCATAATTTTATTTTATCTAAAATTCCTTACTTTGTCTCCGCGGCCTACTTTCAAGAACTCAGCTAACCTATGTCATCATTCATCATCATTTGAGAAGTAAATGCAGTAGGACCCAACAAGAAATTAAATTTATCAAAGCTATTTTAGTATCAATTTCTTAGCCTATAGCCTAATTACATGTATAAGTAAAAATGATAAGTACAATATCTAATTAAGTCAGACACATATTATTCTCTCGGGGATGCACGGCTGCACGCACTGGGGGCGCTTCTGAAAGGCTCTTGCTGCGAGACGCGCTATGTAAGTTGTGAAATACAATACAATGCAATTTGGTCTATACATACAAATTGCGCTATGTCGATCAGCAAGGATTTGTGCGGTCGTATCCGTATATATATTCACAATTTAAATTAGATAATATTAGGCCTACAATACCATAAAGTTTACTCAATTTCTTACTAAAGCAAAGTCATAAGAAAAATTCACTGTTGCGTTGCAGGCCTGATAATAAAGCTGCGTTACTTGCCGATTACGACAAAATTGCGCAAACGAGGTTTTTAATTTTAAAATTCGGTTTTAGTTGTGAGAAAATACAAATATTTACCGTATCCGTGTCCGTTTTTCTAGTTTTTTAACGAAACGACACGAGCGAGCAGAGAGAGAGAGACAGACAGACAGACAGAAGAAAGACAGACAGAGAGACAAATAGAGAGACGGCTACAAAGCGAGAAAATGACAGAATGAGGGCTGGAGGGAGAGTTCCCAAAACCTCAGTGTTCAACAACATAACCAGCTATTTTAATTAAGAGTCTTAATTGCCAATATTTTCCTTTTAAACGTCCACCATTTCCATTTCAGTCACCAATCCTAGGACGATCTGCGTCCCAATCAAAAGCCTAAGGCCAGGTATCAAGATTTGTCTGCAGTTCCGGGACGTCAAAGTTGTATCCGGATGGGCAACCGGATGTTCCAGGATCCTGGTTTACTGTCCGAGAGCACTTGTGGCTGCTGTCGAACTCGGCTGCTTCAGGATGCATTGCATTGACACCACGAGACAGGTGGTGGAGGGACCGCAGATGCCAGTGGTGGCCGACACAGAACAAGTCAACTTCAATGAGATTCCGATGGAGGATTTGTCGCCAGCAGGTCATAAAAATGGAAGAATGTAGGACGCTGAGGGTCGAGTCCACGTGATTCTACTTCAGTCTCTACGCTTTCTCCGTTTCCTACTACAACTGCTGTTAATTAGTAGCCTATTAGGCTACTACAGTAAATAACTGCTGTTGCCACAACCAGTTGGACCTACAACTGGTCACGACCAGTTGGACATTAGACAACTACAACTGGTCTCTGTAATCGTTTCTAACTAGTTTTTCTGGCTTATACAATCGCTTTTCAACGATTTCTGTGAATTTTAGACAATAATTTGCTTTTGATTAATTTCTATGACTTTTAGGCAAGTCGCTGTTGGATTTAGTTTCTGTTGCACATTAGCAGATTTTTGTCAAATGGAAATTATGGCTTAATCTAAAAATGTCATTGTAATTGTGATAGTAATGGAAATCGTAAGTGTAGACTACATTTATGAGAAGTCACTTCAAGAAAACTCCTCACCGTCGAAAGCTTCCGGTGCTATCCTAAAGCGACAATCTAAGACCATGATTGGCAAACTTACAATTGCAATGGTTAATGTTAATGTGAACTCATTACGAACTGAAAGATCCAGTGACATTTAATTAGAATTGTTTTTCTTCTGCGTCTCAACATGCTTATATAATCTGTTAGAGTTGCATCGACGTAGTTCAATGCCAACTTAGAGCTTTTAATAAATTACTTCTAGATCTCAATTCGTTTGTGTCTCGTCTGATTATTATCTAGTAATATAGGTAATAATATCATGAAAACTTTTATTTAATAACACCGTAATAATTCTCTGCTTTGTTGATTAAATTAACGTGTAATCAGCTGCTTAGGTTACCCGTCACGCACACATATGCCACACACACACACACACACACACACGCACACACACACACACAACACACAAACACACATTGCAGTCGTTACCCCACCATGCAAGCCTGAGTTAGCTTCTTCTTCTTCTTTAGATTCTCTGCCCTTCGGCAGGTTCCAACCTCCATTGACGCCACTCCTCTCTTTTCGTCGTCATTTTCAGTGTTTCTTGGGAATTTAGAGAGGTGGTTTCCCGTTGCCTTCCTCTCGGTGTTTTAGCGAGACACCATCTCCGAGCGTCGATGTCCTTCATCGTCCGTCCTTCCAACTCCTTGTCTATGAGGCTCGCATATTCCGGCGAGGGTTCGGTCGTCCACCACGCACTCTGTTTCCAACAGGGGTACCGCGTGTAGGTGGCGTGGTGGGCATTTGGGTGGCAGAGGCTTTTGGAGACGCTTACCACCCCATTCCCCCCCCTGTCAAAGTGAGCTTACATGAGTTTTATTAGTTTGTCTCCTACTCGACTAGGCCTACATTCGTTTGTTAATTCGAACTAGCAATCATGCAATAGGATTATAATTATATAGTAACAGAAAACAGCATGTTTAATAGGAGCAGAATTTAACAAATGACGACATAATAATTATTGTAAGGTGTCTCAGTCCTATTGCTCGATTTTACTCGCCTCCTATATACAGGGTGGGCCATAAAAAAGTAACCCCTACGGTTTTTAGCCCATATCTTGGCCAAACATATGAATTTTTAAATGAAACTTTACAGTCTTAAAGGCAATTCATATTTACGTACAATGGTCAAATTTCAACAAAATATTTCAAACAGAACATATGTTATATCACTTTTAGCGAGGCCACCCCTCGTTTTTTAACGATTCAAAAACGTAACGCAACAAAAAGTAGGTTTTTGCCAATATCTTGGCCAAAGGTAAGAATTTCGAAATAAAATTTTACAGGTTTATAGACAATTCATATTTACATATGTTGGCCAGATTTCATAAAAATATTTCAAACGGAACAAAAGTGATATCACTTTTAGTGAGGCCACCCTACGTTTTTTGATGATTCAAAAAAGTTAGAAAACGATTGTTTGGCCAAGAAATGGGATAAAAACCGTAGGGGGTTACTTTTTTATGGCCCACCCTGTACAATGATCTGTATGCGCCCTACTCAATAATGTTACCTCTAGACTGATTAAATCTTCCTCAATATCCACGCATCTCTACTTTTATGGCAGAACATCACCGGCGAACCTCTCCCTGCCAGTATCCAAGTCACAGTTCTAATTTTCGTTCTTAAGTCTTATTTGGGTTTTGCAACGAAGTCTCTTTGGGATCTCACAGACTTAGCCTACTTTCAAAATTAATCTTATGTCACTTTGCTGCGTCATCTTATATCCTCTTTGTTCCGCGCGTCATGGCTCAATCCAGATCCTTTGCTTACTTAGACCCCTCCCTATGGAATGGACTTCCTCCATCAGTTCGCTCCGCCTTTCTGTCTGGTAGTCTTTCGTCATTTTTCCTTCGTCTGAAATCCAACCTTTTCTCTGGGAGTAGATCGCTGTGTGATCGCTATGGGAAAGGCTTTTTCGGATAGAAACTTTTATAAATGGCCATGATTATGGGTCTACAATTATTATACTGCGATGCAATTTAGATCTACATCTGACAAGCGTGAATGACATTGTAAACAACTAAATGTTACATGTACATCGAAGATTGGCACAACCCAAATAAAAGCTCAATATTCCTCACCAATGAACTCAACAAATATCCAAAACTCAAAAGCTGTAACCATGTTATTACATAGTAACATAGAATATGTACCAAAAGTAAACTATGCACAGAGACTATTATAGTAGCAACTTCACAGTACACGTACACGAATGCAAAATTATTTGATGCAATGTTTTGACTAGTTACATGTACTTCAATCCCGATGAACAGTGCAAGCGAATAATCTGGAAAAAATATTCCTACATAATATTATTATTATCTTTAAGAGTTTCCAGAGGTCATCCCCGCAGACACGTAGAGCCCATACCTCAAACAACGGACTGGGCACATCCGGTATTCACGATGTTCTGACTGTCCTCATTGAATAGCGGTGTAGAAGACCAGTAACAACGAGTGATGAGCGATGGACTGAAGCATTGACCCCAACGACGGAGCTCCTCTGTTCTCATGTGCTAATGATATTCTTCGGAGGAAATAATTATTAACATAACTTAACACAACATAGGAAAACATAACATAACATAAAGTTAATTAGACTTCTTAAATTCATGCTGTGACGAAAAACGCTCTACAGGATGCGGCCGAAAAAAAAAACCCAATACGAAAATCGTGCTTTCTCAAAAACCACTGAATATTTTGTTATAAAACTTCGCCAGTCTATTTGACACATATCTATCTACAACTTGGCTAAATTTAATCAAATTCGATTCGCGAACGCCAAAATGGTGTAACCCTGAAGTGAAACAATGCTATTTTCGTTTCAACAGACACTTAGTGACAGCAAAAACAGCAATAGGCAACAAAGTATAACGACGCGCAAACAGAAATGTAACAAAGTTCAAGATTACTTTTTGTTATTGACAAGATTAGGTCAAACTGATAAGTTTTGTGCAATGGATGTTCGAAGTGAACACCGTTTGCTTTTACGCAAGCTTGCAGACGTCTTCGAAAGCCCAGAACAGACTTCTGAATGGTCTCAAGTGGCATGTCATTCCAAATGATTTGCAGCGTAGTTTTCAGTTCAGAAAATGTTCTTTGGACTTGTGGGAAGTTTGTTGTAAGTCTCAGGCATTGCACCCAATACAGCATAGTCGAGTGGGTTCATATCTGGGGAATTTGGCGGCCATGAAAACTTGTCAATGAAGTCAGGACAATGACTTGTTAACCAATCTTGGGCCAGCTTGGCGCCGTGAGCGGGTGCTCCATCTTGCTGAAAAGTGAGCTGATTTCCCAAGACAGTGTGACAGTCATCGACACGCTTAGGCAAAAGATTCTCCACGTAGTACTTAGCATTGACTTTGGCCTTCTCGTCAATGAGATGCAAGCATCCTTTGCCGTTGACACGAAACGGTGTATCCCCCCTGAAAGCTATCCGGGGGATGAATTAATCCATCCCCCAGGATGGAATTAACCGGTCTATACTATCCGGGCGGATAAACCATTCTATCCCCTTTTTTGAAAAATGCGCATAATAAAAAAAATTTGCTGTGATCAAAATTTAAAGTGACTCTAATTGTTTTAAGTGTCCTAAGCAATGCTCAGATAAAGGCAACTTGAATTTATTTAGTGACTCTGAGTGTTCTTAAGTGTTTTAAATGTTTTAAGTGCTCTAAAAACAGGGCAAAACAAATTATATTTATTTATTTATTTATTTCAAGTATTTATATAGCGCCTCTTCAAGAAACCTACTCAGAGGCGCTCTCTGCGCTAACTAGCCGAGATGATGTTAAGTGTCACAACAACAAGAAAATTCCATCAATTAGCAAAATAAGTCACAGTGAGCCGGAAACAGTCATCAGTGGCGATCCCTCGCAGACACGTAGAATCATCCAACGGAATCCCGTCAACAGCTTTCAGATGGTGTGAATGTTCAGAGTCTCTGGTAGCCTACAGGTTGCGTCAGTAGAGTAGAGCGGCGACAGATGACAGGGCTCGCAAACACGAAACGCTGACGAAACTGAAGCTCCTCGCTGGTTGAAGATGATGCGCGCGTCCGGCCAATCGTCGGGCACAAAGTTTGCACAGTAGAAGGCATTTGTCGCTTGTCGGTCGGTAGTTTTGAACGCCACCAGAGACAGCATCCGATCGAGTTAACTCCACTGACCTGCGTGAACTGTCCTTCGGCGAGATGTAAACAGCAGACAACAGCGGTGAAGCCGCACGGTCTTGATGGTTGAGCTCGACCGTGTGCATCAAGAGGCGTCTAACGTCAACACGTGGGCGACACAAGACGACTTGCGAACAAAATCCCTTCCAACGCAAAATCCTTGACGAACCCGACAAATAAGTTCGGTACACGAACCTAGAACCAGTAAACTCGAACGTGTGTGAAATTACTGCGCGAATTCTGCATAAAGTTGAAATAATCCACCGAAATGACGGAGTGGTCTAATAAACAACCAATATGGCCGCTGACCTGCGCAGACGACTATATAGTAGGAATAAACATACCTGTTAGTGTCATTGTTCAAAACAATGCAGATGAAAATTAATTTGCCAAAAAAAATACACGCGGAAGCGGTTTTTCCGACTTTTTTTAATTTGGGGGGATACAATTAATACGGGGGATACTCTATTTCGTGACACCGTCATAGGCTCATAGCTGACACATGCAGAAACCATGATGTTGGGAGAGGACTTGGCTCTCTCGACCAACAGGCGGCTTGAATGGATATCGGCTTTTTTCTTCTTCGCACAGACGCGGTTGTTTTGTGTATTAATGGGTGGATTGCTGTAAAAGATCTTTTCATCGGTGAAGAAAACCTTATTATGGCACACTGCAGGCTACTTTATGTAAAATTATGATTTCCTATTTCGTGAATGCCGTGTCAAAATGAAAGAATGCAGTTCTTTCTTCTGCCTGATGTCATGATCACAAATATAAAGATAGGCCTACTGACATAAAATTTTCAAATAATATGCAGAAATATGTTGCGAATAAGAATGAAAATATTTGCAAGAAAATATCCAGCGGTTTTCGAGAAATCGCAATTTCCGTAATGGGTCATTTTTTGGCCGCACCCTGTAGAAATAGCTTAATAGGCCTAATTAACTGGTGTTTACGGCAGAATGGCATAATGAATCGAAATGCGAAACCCGGACGAAAAAAGAACAGTTACCAGAGGCTCCTCGCAGACACGTAGCCTACAGTCCTTCAACTCATCAGGTAGTCATAATGTTTTCATCCTCGTTGCATAGAAGAGTAGCCTATATTGGCCATGAACGTGAGAACGTGGTATTGACTCCCAAACGGTGTTGCCCTGTATTATTCTCACTAGCTTAAAATCTAATCTTCGTAAGCAACAATTGACAGAGCGCAAAAAGATTAATTACTGAAGTTCCTGCACTGGAAAAAACAGATCTCGAAAATTAATTGAGATGTTCCTTTTCTGTCTAAATCGGAGACTAACTCATTCAACATTTCCGAATTAATTTGTGCAAATTAATCAATGCGAATTACGAATGACGGTGGATCATTGCGACCATAGTCAGATGCCCACTGGTAACTTCACGAGCAGACAGACCCATTGGTAGTAATCCGCAATTATAATACACGGAACATAATAATTATTATTGTGTTCATTTTAATTCGCAAAATGCGTCTGTTTATCAGACGGAAGTTATTACGGATATCCGCACAATGATTGTAGCTCATACGTTGTGTAGCTTTCATTGCGCCAGAGTAAAATACTCAAGGCTTCAATCGATGACGCTACAAAGTCAAGCCACAATGAAGACAAAACCAGTGCTTACGGTGAACCGCTTCACTTCTATGGGCGGATATTATTTGCAATAACGTAGGCTATACAGATTTGTATTATTTCTTGAATTTGCTCAAACGCCAGTGAAAGGCAAGCCGCTACACGCATGTTTTTGAATAGGCCTACTACATTCAACATGTAAATCTCTTTGCAGTTGTCCGTAACATATAGACCAAATTTGGTTTCTTGTTTTTGCGTGGACCGACGCTGAAAACACTTGTTAGGTTGAGTTTGTGTAAAAAAGATAATCTGGGGAAGAAGGTTAAGCGGTGGAAACAACAGTGGAAATCCAAGATGTTGATGAGTGGTGGTGGGTAGTGATAGAATCAAAATAGGATGTCATTGAAGAGCTCAGCACCAACCGTGACTGTCAACACTTCAGGAGAGAGCGCAGGCAGGGGCATCTGGTGAGGATGACATTAGCGAGAACTCATGTAGAACCGGAATTCGACAACAGCCCTTCAATCGATAATTTAATTGATTTGTTCCATAACAAGTTTTCTAATTAAGGTAGGCGTCAGCAGGTGTTTGATTAAACTGCAGGCAAGCATAGCGAATCGAAATGTGAAATCCAGACGCAACGGCGAAAACCAGACCCTTGTAACACCATACTACCACGAGACTTAGAAACCCATAATCCCGTTTTCTCCGAACCAGCGAGGCACTCTTGAGCTAAACCGGTTACAAGCTGTCAATTCCAATCTAACAGGAGCTTCTAATCTTTACGGGGAACTCAATAATTCGTTGATTGGATAGGATATGCTCCAGCGGATCGTGGCTATAAATTCAGAAGAGCTGCTGCCAGGTAGTTATGTCGAGTTCTCTCTCGTTCGAGAAAGGTTCAGCTCGGTGTCTGTTCTCGTTCAAGACAGTCTGCGCTGCTTCGTGAGTATCAGAGAGTAATTTTTCATTCGTCGACTTTAGATCTTATGAGGACTGTTGAGTTCAATTGTATTTACAATTTCAATGGCATCATCAGAAGTGAGTTGCTTCTATGATGTTTAAACATTCAAGAATACATTTTTGAGTCGGTCTATAGACTAATTGTGCTGCAATGGAATGCAATCTGAAGTGAAGCGGTTTAATTATTTGAGTTGCTTTACAGTAATTAAGATTCAAAATCTTGCAATAATGATAGCAGAAGAATTATTTTATCGAATTTAACTCAATCAAAAAATAGTCACTTTCAGGGCTTTTTTACCGTCTAGTTGTACACAAGATGTGCAGTTCTAAACGGATTTGTGCAGTTGTAGAAGCACTCCTGCAAAATTAAAACTAGCAAAAAAGATCGTTGTCCTGACTGATATACGCTTTATTACAAGGATTCATCGTAAGATGATCACCTCATCCAAAAATATACACTCTTACAGTTATGCAGTGTGATTTAAAAAGAATGTGTACTATAATAGATACATAATAGGCCTATCAATAATATAGTTAGATTGTCCATGTATGTTGCCGTTAGGTAGCGGCACCTGGCGAATGTGATATAAGCATTTTAAGTTTATCGGTCACATTGCGGCATCTGGCGAAAGAGCCATAGACATTTTTTATACGTATCGTCCGCCAAGAGCGCAACTGCATCAACCGCAGTGCATTCAACATTGCGACCAACACAGTCGCACTCCGAGCGGACGCGAGCGCATACGAGTGTGTGCATATAGGCACACTCACATCAACACAGTCGTACACATATTTATGCATGCTGGGGCTATATACAGCGTTTTATAATTGAGTGTCTTTGAGCGTTTAACGATTAATCTATTTTAGTTGGCTGACCGTGATGTGGCGGTCTCTGGCGAAAGCGCCAGAATTAGTGTATATACACATCGCCCATCCATAGCGCAACGGCATCGACTCCACTGTGTCTAGCAGCGAAGTCAGGGCCATCGCACCCTAGATAGACGAGATATATACACACGTGCACATGTATGTGTATACATATACGTACATATAAATATGTACATATATGTATACACACACGACAACTCACATGCAGACATACTCACATGCATACGTACATAGAGATGCGGTCATGCATACGCACAAGCAGGCATACATACAGGCATACGTACATACATTCATACACACATACACAATACATACACATGTATACATACATACATACACGCAGATATGTATGCACATACACACATATAATTATGTACATGACACACAAGCATACAGGCAGATATATATGTATGCATGCATACGAACGTATGCATGCGTAATACACATATATATATATTTTAATATATATATATATATATATATATATATATATATATATATATATATATATACACGATCTATATACAGTGATCAAGCAATCGCAATGTTCTGTCTATTGCATTGTTTTCAGATGTTGACTTTTTCTTTGTTGGTCTTGGTCTTTGCCTTCTTCTTTCCTTCTTCCCTTGCTTAATGGCGCAAGAGACCGCCAGGGTTAACCAGGGTCATTCCTTGTTAGGCACAAGGATCGCCGTGTTGAATACAATGTTCACATCCGTCGACCGGAAGCTTCCACCCACTTGTAAACGAGGTTCAAGCAGGTGGGCTGACTGAGTGTGGTTGACAGGTTGAATGTCCAGTTCTTCCGTGCGCATTCCCTCATGAGCTCGTCTTGAAGAGCGGTCATGGAGGGGCATTCCAGGAGGAAGTGACGCACGGTTTCTTGGACGCCGCACGTATCGCAGTTTCCGGTGTCGTGTCGGCCCCATCTCTTCAACTGGTTGTTGAGGAGGCAGTGGCCTAGACGGAGTCTGGTGATGGTGACTTCCTTCTTCCGGTTTGGATCAGCGTACTTGCGGGCCAGACTGACGTTCGGCTCAACGTTTCTGTAGTCGGAGCCGGTGTCGGAGGTGGCCCATTCTTGCTGCCATTTCCGGAGAAAGTGGTCTCGATAGATGTGTCGAGCTTCTGGATACTCGAGCGTCGTCGGGATGTCCACGGTGGTGTTGTGGAGCGCCTGCTTGCACAGGGCGTCTGCGGTCTCGTTGCCGGCGATGCCATGATGACCAGGAATCCAAACGATCTTCGCTGGCGACTCTGCGTGTTGTCCGTAGTCATCGATGGCATAGATGAGGTCGGCGAGATGGTGCTGTCTGGTCCCGGAACGCTGTCTCTCCAGACTCTGCAACACGCCCAGAGAATCTGAAAAAAGGACAACATTAGGTATATTAGTCTCAGTGGCCCATTTTATCGCCCTGCCTATGGCCTCCATTTCTGCTGCCAGGACTGACGAACCATCGCTCATCCTGTAGCTTCCATAGTGACCACAGGAGGGCACATAGAATGAGCAAGATACTCTGCCTCCGTTGTTGCGTGAGCCATCCGTGTAGACAGCCACATGATCCTCATAGGTGCGGATGTGATCTTCGACTATAGACTTCCTTCTTAAAAGGTCGTCCAAGTCTCGGATCGCATCCATGAGGGTGGTGTCCACGACGGCATGGCGGAGATTCCAGGTCGGCTTGGCAGTGCAGGCGAGTGGCTGGATCGTAGGCTTTGCGATCTCGATGCCGATCTGTCTCGCCTTCACTCGAATCGGGTCCATGTCGTCCTTGGCCGTCTTCGTCTTCCGGCCGATAGTGATGGTCTGCGTCGGATGGTCTTCGATGGCGTCTGTCTTCATGATGAACTCCATCATCTGCTGCTTGCGTCGGAGATGGAGCGGCATTTCTCCGCAGTCGACCTGTAAAGCAGACAAACTTGTGCCTTTTAGCGCCCCAGAAGCAATCGTCAGCGCTTTACACTGGATTGTGTTAAGCGCTTGCTTCTGGGTCGTAGAGGCGCTCTCGTAGGCGATGGAACCGTAGTCGATGACGGAGCGGATCAGTGCCCGGTAGACCATCAGAAGGGTGTCCTTCGAGGCGCCCCAGTGAGACCCTGCGATGGCACGCATCAGGTTGAGACGCTTCTTGCATCGGTCTGTCACATACCGGATGTGTTCGGACCAGCTGAGATGCTGGTCAAATATTACACCGAGGAACTTGACCTTAGACTCGTTTTCCAAGCGAGAAGCGCCCAACCTGAGCGGCCGATGTGCAGCAGGGGTCCCACTGCGGCGGAACTCGACTGCGACGGTCTTGGTTGTCGAAACTCGGAAACCCCATTGGTCGAAGAACGCCTTCAGTCGATCCAGGTACGACTGCAGATGGCGTTGGTTGACGTCCGGGTTCGGTCCAGCTCTCCAGATGGCGCTGTCGTCCGCGTAGAGGGAAAGCTTCACTCCGTTGTTCGGCTCCGGGATGTCGTTCAACATGATGATGAAGAGGACAGGGCTGATGACGCTTCCCTGCGGCGATCCGTTCTCCATGCGAAAGAGATCGGAAAGCGCGGCACCAACACGAACGCGGATTGTTCTGTCGGTGAGGAAGTCCCTGATCCAGTTGAACATCGGACCGGTGATGTTGTACTTCAGCAGCTTGTGAAGCAGTCCGTCGGTCCACATCAGGTCGAAGGCTTTCTCCAGGTCTACGAAGACTCCAGTGAGGCTGTACTTGGCGTGGATGGCTCTCTGGATGTCGTCCTGCAGGCGGATGATGTGGTCCTGGCAGCTCCTCAGCTTCCGGAATCCAGACTGGAACCTGTTGAAGAGGTGGTTGGACTCCATGTGCCACGTCAGCCGGTCGGTGACGAGTCGCTCCATCAGCTTGCATAAGACGGATGTCAGAGCAATCGGCCGATACGAACTCCCTTCGAATGCTGGCTTCTGCGGCTTCAGGATCGGGACGACGATGGAGTTCTTCCAGCAGGCCGGAAGTTGTCCTCGTTCCCACACCTTGTTGTAGAGCTCCAACAGGGCGAGTAGACTCGGCTGCGGTAGTTGAGCCAGGATCTCGTACGTGATGGTGTCTTCGCCCGGGCTTGACTCCTTCTTGCAGCGGAGAAGAGCGATTCTCAGAGCCTGGATGGTGAAGGGCTCGTTGAAGGGCTTCTCGTCAGTCAGAAGGTGCCCTCCATGGAGTTCTTCCGCATGCTCCAATTCGAAAGCTTCCTTACATGCTTGGAACTCCACAGAGTGGCTGCCAGTGCAGCTGACTTCAGAGAAGCATCTTCCGAAGAAATTCGCCTTCTCCGCGTTCGTCGTGAAGTTTCGTCCATCCTTCTTGAGCGTTGGAATGGCTGGTCTTGCTCTTGTCCCGGACATCTTCTTCAGCGTACCCCAGACCTTTCCGAGTTTCGTCCTGTCGTTGAGTGTGGTGCAGTAATCCCTCCAGGAGGACTTCTGCGCGTTCTTGATCACTCTTTGGGTGACGGCCTTGATGCGGCGGTATTCAGCCACATCCTCCGGAGCGCGCGTCCGCTGCATCCTCCGGAGGGCCTCCGTCCGCTCCCTGACGTGGCGAGTGCACTCGTCCGTCCAGTACGGCACATCCCTGGTCTTCCCCTTGGGAGGGGTCGTCCTGGGGATATGCCGCAAGGCGATCTCCATCAGCGTGTCGAGGATGCTGGTGTGACTCTCCTCGACGTCGTCGGTGATGAGGTCGATGGTGAGCGCCTGTCTGCAGTCGTCCTTAAACGTCGTCCAGTCGGCCTTCCGGTGGAGCCACCTCGGGACGAACGATTCCTCGACCGGGACTGTCTCACCGATGCTGATGAGGATGGGCGAGTGGTCGCTGCCCATGGAGTCGTCGAGGACGGTCCAAGTGCACTTCCTCGCCAGGGATGGGGAGGCCATCGCAAGATCCAATTGACTGGTTGCTCCGGTGGCATGGCTGGTGTAGGTCGGGGTGCCAGTATTCAGTAGGACATAGGCGCTGGCCTCTATGTCGTCTTCTAACTGGCGCCCACGTGCATCAGTCGAGGCGGACCCAAAGAGTGAGCAATGGGCGTTGAAGTCTCCCAGAACGATCGCTGACTTGTCCTGAAAGAATCGAGTGTAGGTCGTTGGTGGTAGTTGGTTGACTTCTTCCGTTGTTGATGGTCGGTGGTAGATGTTGACGATCTTCATCTTCTCCGGCAGTCCGTCGATCGAGATGGTGATTGACTCCGGGACGTCGGTCGTGTTGATCACGGAGTAGGCGATCCCCGCCCTCACGAAGGTCGCCACTCCTCCTCCCTGCTCGCCAGTGGTGCGATCATGCCGCACACAGGAATACCCGGGTAACTCAAAGCTGCTACTCGGCCTGAACCAGGTTTCCTGTATGCAGATGATCGCCGGCGGTTTCCGCATCTTCGAGATGCGGTGCCTCAGCTCTCCGACGCGGGGTCGAAGGCTACAGGCGTTCCACTGTAGAAGATGAAGATCCATGATGGTGGATGGTAGTTGAAGTGGCTGACGTGGTGCTGCTCTCTGCACCAGAAGCTTCCTTGACAACCGCGAGGGCGGCTGTGACGGCCATCGAGGCCGAGTCTCGGGGGATTCTGAAGGCGGCGGCGATCGTACTCACAAGGAGCTCGATCAACAGACCGGGCGAGAACTTGGCAGCGCCGCCGTCCTCCGTCGTCCCCACGAGCAGGGTGAAGGCATGCCTGAGAGCCTCCAGAGCGTCCCCCTGTGCCCTGCCGCCGGCGGTCGGTGCAACCACCTCCTGCTGTCCATTGGGCACAGCAGGGGCGGGAGCGGACGGTGGTCTCACCTGCGACCTTTGACGGCGAGAGTCACGAGGTAGGCGTGGCTCTTTCGGCTCAGCCTGGGCGGTTGCCGGGTTGCCCGGTGCAGTAGCAGCGGCCATCGTCGCCGGCGTCGTCGTCGTTGATGGAGCGGCTGCTGTTGACGGAGCGGTTGGTGCTGCTGCAGTCGTCGTCTTCTGCCTCTCCTGGTTCTTGGCGATCCGGAGCGCGTCGCTGTAGGATTTGCCCTCCTTGACGCAGATGGATGATGCGGTCTTGGCCAGCTTGAACTGTGGGCAGGCGGCCGAGAAAGCCGGGTGCGGTCCTCCGCAGGCGGCGCACTTCGGCTGCTGCTTCTTTGTGCACTCAATGTGCTTGTGCGGCCCCGCACAGATGCTGCACCGTTGCGTCTGCCTGCAAAACTTAGCCACGTGGCCAAGGGAAAAACAGACAAAACAACGTGTAGGGGGCGGCACGTACACATGCAGCTTAAAAGTCATGAACCCGATATGTACCTTTGCAGGGACAATCGTGCCTGGAGTGAAGTCCAGTAGGACTGCCATTGTAGGCACCTTCACTTTGTCCTGGATCTTAAAGATCCTCTTTGCCTTGATCAGAGGCAGGCACGTGTTGTTCCTGGCAGCCTCAAATATTTCAGAGTCAGAGAGATCGAAGGGGACCCCCTTCATCACTCTCTGAATATACTTGCCCCTTTGGCGCACGATCTCGCGTGGCTCCGACACCTTGATCTTGTAAGTACAGATCGCGGTACAGGCGAGCAGACGCGCCTTGTTGGTGTCCTTTTCAGGGCCTCCAAGGTGCACACGCACGCTCGTGGCCGCAGGGGTTGGTAGGTCAGCTGACAGCGGGCCGAATTGTTTGTTCAGCTCCGTCCGTACAGCTACCGCGTTTACCTTACAAAGCGGTAGGCCGATGAATTCTATAAATAGTCGATCTTCAACAGATCGGGAGACCGGCGCTCGTGTGCCCGGCGCCTCCGTCATGTCTGTTGACACAGGTGAGTCATTTGCCGGCGCCTCAGGTGCATTGGGCGCGCACCGTTGGGCCTTTGGACCTTGGCCTAGTACCTTGGTCTTACGTGACCCCGATCCCTTGGCCGATTTCCTCGGCGTCGTTGGCAAGCGTCGGTCGCCAGTTTTCCTCAATGAATTAAGGCTCACAGCGACCTTCGCCTTCGCCTTTTTTGGTTTGAGATGGCTAACGGTCTCATATTCGCCGTCACCATCGTCTGCCGCATCTGCCGATGGCAATTGGGCGGCATCTGCCGCTTCAAGATCAGCGGCATCTGCCGCCACAATACCAAGAGCATTAGCCCAATACTTAGCGCCCTCGGGCGGCGAGTCACCGGCCGGCTTCATCCGTTTTTTAGGCGGAGTCTTCAGCCCGGGATCGGCTTTACCCCCGGGGGGCTGCAATGGATGTGCAGTCCCGGAGGTAGAAGGGCCTTCGCTGGCACTCATGGCCAGCGGAGGCGGTCGAACGATTTATAGAAATACAGTCGAAGTTATGCAGTGAAACAAAATAAAATGAAATGGAAATATATACAGTCTAGGGTAGGCTACAAACGAAGAATTAAACAATGAACTTGAACGATAAGAAAGAAAGCTACATAAGGTATTTAAATAAGAATTTAAACTACAGACAGAGAGAGAAAATTATATATATATATGTGTCTCTATATAGCTCACCGCGTGGGCGGTTTCTTTGTCTCCGAGTCACGCGCTTTTCCACCCGTCATGCGCTGTTGATTTCCGCTCGGGTGCGACTGTTCTCCTCGGCCGCTCAAGTGCGAATCGACCTCTGCTGCCGTCCCCTTCAGATCGTTGTCCTCCGATTGGAGGTATTATTATTAATCGTCTTGCATTTGGGAAACCAAAAACGTTTTGAGAGAAAGTGACCAGGGTTGTTTTTAAGGAATTTTTAGAACTGCACAAACCCCTTCTTTTCTTTCCAATCCTCCATGGTAAATTACCTCCAGATCGTTGTCCTCCGATTGGAGGTAATTTACCATGGAGGATTGGAAAGAAAAGAAGGGGTTTGTGCAGTTCTAAAAATTCCTTAAAAACAACCCTGGTCACTTTCTCTCAAAACGTTTTTGGTTTCCCAAATGCAAGACGATTAATAATAATATAATAATATCTTTTCTTTAATTAAACGCCTGCAAGACGCACTGCACTTTACATTTACAAGTTATGCATTAATCTTGATTGAACTTAACTACCAACTAAACAAACAGCTTTGTAATTACCCGCGCCAATGGCAGCCTACAAAGCAAATCAGCCCAACGAGGGCTCGAACTCACTACCTCTCGCACTCTTGGCCAGCGTGTTAACCACTACTCTACCGGGCCCCCCCCCCAAATTAGATTAGCCTAATTTAAGAAGAAGAAGCGAGAGAAAAATAATCGAAACGAATTAAAAACGAAATGAAAAATCAGAGTAAAGAAGATTTTTAAAAATACGAAAGGAAGCAAGAGATTGGAAGGAGAATAAAAGAAATATTTTAAAAATGCAGAAGAGCGAATTCCTACATTGGCTCCGACAGGCAACCATGAATGAGTCAGAGATGTGAGCGAAATTTTCACAACTTCACTTTCTTATTCTAAGCATAAATTATACGAGAAGAAGATGGTCGTCTAGTCCAAGACCTTACAACCCGATCCACACAGCAACAATAATAAAGTCAATACACTGATTTTATGGCTGACTTGACCAGCAAATCACTTGTAAAGATGGCCTACATGTTCCTGCTCCTGTTCAGACTAGTTTACAGTGCTTTCTCTGTGCTTCAGGTTCGTTCTGTCTTGAGTCTCCTACGACTACAGTTGAGCTACGATGTCTCTGCTGAAGAATCTTTCGATGACCAGCGGCGTCTTCTTCTTCGTCGTCGTCGCTCTGAGTGTTGTCTCTGCACAGAATGACTTCGGACTTTCACCTCGTAAGTTGACCATTCACAACGTCTGTCTATTATAATACACAAGTAAGAATGAAGTTTTTAAAATTTAATCTTAGGCTCCAAATTTCCAAAGCTCCACTCGAGAGTTTACTCGCGTGATCTGTGTCAAGGGGAGTCTGTCCAGAAAGTTGTCCTAGGCCCTAGGGGAGTCCAGACCTGCGAGTCCTGTTTCCAGAGGGTCAGACGGGCGGAGTAACGGAGCATTACAGTCGAAAAGTATCTTTTAGATAGCGAATTGGAGAGTTAAATATTGCATTACTTTGGGAATTAGAATTAATTCATGAAGGGGTGACTTTAGTGTGTAATGTACCTTCCTGTTGCATAGTAATTAACACGTCATTTCTTTATTGCGTTCTCTGTCAGAGTCATCTGATGTTGTGAAAATTGGAAAATATTATTTAAACGTTACCCTTCTTTGTGATTTATTTCATTTTGTAAGCCTGCCCATCTGAATTTCTACAAGTTTTGTTGCGGTCTGCATTTTCTATGTTTAAGTGTAATCAAACTCTTCTCTCCTTTACCATGAAGACAACCTGTATGTTTTTGCCGTTGTATTAGAAAGCGATTTGGAACCGCTTGACGAAATCCAGCAACTTCTTGAGAAAGTCCAGACGTTGTACCAGGAGAAGATAGCGCTAACGGTTCAACAGGATGTTGTATTGAACGAGGAAGCGGAGGAGGAAGTCGTGGAACGTGATGCGAAGAACGAGAAGAGCTCTTGCTCCTGTGCTACATTGCAATGCACTTGTTGCCAGCGAATCAACGTCCCAAAGCTTGGGATCAACAACAACTGTGAGTAAAGTAAACAATAATGTAATTCTATTGAAGGCTAATAATTATTGTGGAATTGAAGCTACTAATTATAATTAGTAGCTTCAATTCCACAAGGCAGCAGGCGGTGTTGCGCAAGATTCAGATCATAGTAGTAGTAGTAGTAGTAGTAGTAGTAGTAGTAGTAGTAGTAGTAGTAGTAGTAGTAGTAGTAGTAGTAGTAGTAGTAGTAGTAGTAGTAGTAGTAGTAGTAGTAGTAGTAGTAGTAGTAGTAGTAGTAGTAGTAGTAGTAGTAGTAGTAGTAGTAGTAGTAGTAGTAGTAGCAGTAGTAGTAGCAGTAGTAGTTGTAGTTGTAGCTGTAGCAGTAGCAGTAGCAGTAGCAGTAGCAGTAGTAGTAATAGTAGTAATAGCAGTAGTAGTAGCAATAGCAGTTGTAGTAGTAGCAATAGCAGTAGCAGTAGAAGCAGCAGAGTAGTAGTAGTAGTAGTAGTAGTAATAGCAGTAGCAGTAGCAGTAGCAATAGCAGTAGCAGTAGTAGCAGCAGAGCAGTAGTGGTGGTGGTCACGGCCACCGTCACCGTCACCACGACGGTGGCCGTGGCAGTGGTAGTGGCAGTAGGAGTAGCAGTAGCAGTTGTAAGAGTTGTTGTAGTTGTTGTAGTAGTGCTAGTAATAGTAACAGTAGTAATAGTTTTGGAAGTAGTAGTTTCAGTGTTGGGAGCAGAAGTATATTTGGTGGTGACACCATTTCAATTGTAAAAATCATAATCATAATTATTTTTGTGTTAGTTTTTAAAGGTGGTCAAATGAAATTTAAAAAAATAGCAGAAATTATAATCGGAATAATTGTTATTTTTCTATATTAAAATAATTCTGAACGTATTGCGTTCTTCCAGGTAAATTTTCTATGTCGCCGTGAATCTAAATTACCTGGCTTGGTTTCACAAAGATCTTAATGGTCTTCATCTGTGGCTGATCTTTCTCTCTGAAGCCTGTGTCATTCTTTTTGTTACAGACTGCCTCACTTTGAAGTTCTCACCAAAAACCAATTCGATCTGGACCACACTGAAGATCGATTGGGGAGTTGTCATTAACACAGACATCGCAGGTAATTGATCATTGTCTTAGACTATTAGTTCAGTAGCATTGTCTACATTCACGAGAGCAACTTAGAAGTACAATAGAATTTAGCACCTATGCAATCAGAACTTACATGTAGAGTGATATGCTGCATTTCTTACCGCAGAATTTAAAGCAGGCATTGCTCACTTTACGGTTTTTTTTCATAGATACAGGAAGAGAAACGTATAGTTTAATAGGTTTTTCGTGTTTCAATATTTTTTTAGAAAACTTTGCTTTTTATTTTTTTAAATATTGCATTGTTTTATTTCGCCATTTAGTTTTTATGTAGCCTTATTTAGCCTACTTATTTGCTCTCTGTTGTCTGTTATCATTTTCCATAATTTTATTTTATCTGAAATTCCTTACTTTGTCTCCGTAGCCTGCTTTCAAGAACTCAGCTAATCTATGTCATCATTTGTCATCATATGAAAAGTACATGCAGTAGAGTCCAACAAGAAACGAAATTTATCAAAGTTGTTTTAGTATCAATTTCTTAGCCTATAATTACATGTAGACCTATAGACTAAGTAAAAATAATAAGTACACTATATAATTAAGTAAGACACATATTCTCTCGCGGATGCACGCACTGGGAGCGCTTCTGAAAGGCTCTTGCTTCGAGACGCGCTCTATAAGTTGTGAAATACAATACAATGTATGGTCTATACTTAAGCTACAAAGATTGGATTTTAATTGCACAATGTCGATCAGCATGGACTTCCGTATATTATATATTCACAATTTAAATTAGATAATAATATTATCTAATTTAAATTGTGAATATTGAGTAAACTTTATGATATTTTAGGTCTAATATTACTAGGCCTAAAATATCATAAAGTTTACTCAATTTCCTGTTAAATAAGTCATAAGAAAAATTCACCGTTGCAGGTAAATGACATTTGATCAGTTTTGGTTTAGGGCCCACTAATAAAGCTGCGTTATTTGCCGATTACGATAAAATTGCGCAAAGAGGTTTTTGTTTTAAAATTCGGTTTGAGATGTGAGAAAATCAAATTATTTACCATATCTTACCGTGTTCGTTTTCTAGTTTTTTAACGCAACGACACGAGCGAGCAGAGAGAGAGAGAGAGAGACAGACAGACAGACAGACAGACAGACAGAGACACAGACAGACAGATAGAGAGACAGACAGAGAGAGAGAGAGAGAGAGAAGAAAGAAAGACGGACAAACAAACCAATAGAGAGACGGCTACAAAGCGAACAAAGGACAGAGTGAGAGCTGGAGGAGAGATCCAAAACCTCAGTGTTCAACAACATAACCAACTATTTTACGAGTCTTATTTGCCAATATTTTCCTTAAACGTCCACCATTTCCATTTCAGTCTCCAATCCTAGGACGATCTGTGTCCCTATCAAATGCCGAATGCCAGGCGTCCGGATCTGTCTCCAGTTCTGGAACGTCAAGGTTGTATCCGGATGGGCTACCGGATGTTCCAGGATCCTTGTTTACAGTCCACAAGCACTTGTGGCTATTGCCAACCTCGGCTGCTTCAGGATGCATTGCATCGACACCACAAGACAGGTGGTGGAGGGACCGCAGATGCCAGCGGTGGCCGACACAGAACAAGTCAACTTCAATGAGATTCCGATGGAGGATTTGTCGCCAGCAAGTTATAAACATGGAAGGATGTAGGATGCTGAGGGTCGCGTCCATGTGATTCTATTTCAGTCTCTAAGCTTTCTCCGTTTTATACTACAACAGTACTGTTACTGCTGTTAATTGGTACTACTATTACAGTAAATAACTGATGTTGCCACAACCAGTTGGACAGTCTCTGTAATCGTTTCTGACTAGTTTTTCTGGCTTATAAAGACAATCGCTTTTCAATTATTTCTGTCAATTTTAGACAATAATTCGCTTTTCATTCATTTCTATGACTTTTAGGCAAGTCGCTGTTGATTAGTTTCTGTAGCACATTAGCAGATTTTTGTTAGATGGAAATTATGGCTTAATCTAAACATGTCGTTGTAATTGTGATAGTAATGGAAATCGTAAGTGTAGGCTACATTTATGAGAAGTCACTTCAAGAAAACTCCTCACCGTCGAAAGCTTCCGATGCTATCCTAAACCCCGAAGCGACAATCTAAGACCATGATTGGTGCAATTGCAATGGTTAATGTGAATGTGAACTCAATACGAACTGAAAGATCCAGTGACATTTAATTAGATTTGTTTTTCTTCTGCGTCTCAACATGCTTAATCTGTTAGAATTCCATCGATGTAGTTTCCATGTCAACTTAGAGCTTTTAATAAATTACTTCTAAATCTCAATTCGTTTTTGTTTCGTTTGATTATAATCTAATAATATAGGTAATAATTTCATGAAAACTTTTATTTAATAACACCGTAATGATTCTCTGCGTTGTTGATTAAATTAACGTGTAATCAGCAGCTTAGGTCAACCCCGTCACACACACACACACACACACACACACACACACATACATTGCAGTCATTACCCCACCATGCAAGCCTGAGTTAGCTTGCGTGAGTTTTATTAGTTTGTCTCCTACTCGACTAGGCCTACATTCGTTTGTTAATTCGAACTAGCAATCATGCAATAGGATTATAATTATAGTAACAGAAAACAGCATGTTTAATAGGAGCAGAATTTAACAAATGACGACATAATAATTATTGTAAGGTGTCTCAGTCCTATTGCTGGATTTTACTGCCTCCTACAGAGATCTGTATGCGCCCTACTCAATAATGTTACCTCTAGATTGATAAAATCTTACTCAATATCCACGCATCTCTACTTTTATGGCAGAACAACATCACCGGCGAACCTCTCCTTGTCAGTATCCAAGTCACAGTTCTAATTTTCGATCTTAAGTCTTATTTGGGTTTCGCTATGAAGTCTCTTTGAGATCTCACAAACTTACTTTCAAAATTAATCTTCTGTCACTTTGCTGCGTCATCTTAGATCCTCTTTGTTCCGCGCGTCATGGCTCAATCCAGTTTCGAGATTCCTTGCTCACAAAGACCCTCCCTATGGAATGGACTTCCTCCATCAGTTCGTTCCGCCTTTCTGTCTGGTAGTCTTTCGTCAGTTTTCCTTCGTCTGAAATGCAACCTTTTCTCTGGGAATCGATCACAATGGGAGCGCTATGGGAAAGGTTTTTTTTCGGATAGAAACTTTCATGAATGGTCATAATTATGGGTCTACAATACTGCGATGCAATTTACATTTGACAAGCGTGAATGACATTGTAAACAACTAACTGTTACACTGAAGATTGGCACAACTCAAATATAAGCTCAATATTCCTCACCAATGAACTCAACAAATATCCAAAACTCAAAAGCTGTAAACCATGTTATTGCATAGTAACATAGTAGCCTATATATAGGCCTACCAAAAGTAAACTATGCACAGAGACTATTATAGTAGCAACTTCACAGTACACGTACACGAATGCAAAATTATTTGATGCAATATTTTGACTAGTTACTTCAATCCCGATGAACAGTGCAAGCGAATAATCTGGGAAAAAGTTACCAGAGGTGATCCTCGCAGACACGTAGAGCCTATGCCTCAAACAACGGATTGGACGCATTTAATGAATGTACACATGGTAATTGATCCATTGGAGTCCCGCAACCAATCCGATGTCGCTATATCAATAATGACATTTACTGCGTTATGAATATTCAACATTTATTGCCTATTGAATATTTATTAGGTCAGTTGGGTTGCGTTCTAAGGTTGCGTCTTCTATTTCAGACATAAATATAACTTTCAGCCAGCTTTAATTGAAGATATAAAATACCTTAATCCAGCTTTAATTGCTCAAGCGTTTTATCATTAATCCGGCTTCCATTTCTCAAACGTTATTTTCCTCAATCCAGCTTCTATTTCACCTATAAGGAACCGTCTTCATCCAGCTTTCATTGCTCAAGCGTTTTATCATTAATCCGGCTTCCATTTCTCAAACGTTATTTTCCTCAATCCAGCTTCTATTTCACCTATAAGGAACCGTCTTCATCCAGCTTCCATTTCTCAAGCGTTTTTCATTAATCCAGCTTCACTTTGCATATAAAAGTACCTTAATCCAGCTTCCGTTTCAGATCGAGTAGTTTTGTTTTGAGGATGGATGATCAAGGTGATAGTTAGTTGCAGCTGTTTCTATTCACAGAATCTGCAGATATGTAATATTATATGATCATATTTTGCAGTTTAGCGTCACTGTGTGATAACGGTGCTCAATAGCGACGCCCTCCTTCCTTATTCAGACATGGGACTGGTATTTGCTGAGTGCAGCCAGTGACTGAGTTAGACAGATGTATTTGAAAAACATTTTAAAAATTTAAAATTTTGTCGTTAGACACCCTATTTTCTTGTATACAGTTCCTTAATAAACAATCCTATTTCCAACACGGATTTTCCGTCCTAAAAATAGAAATCAAGTTTCTACTGACTTAACAGCGCTTCGTTCATAAGAATCACGTTTTGTTCCAAATTTACTTGCACACGCTCAATGTCACGAGATCACAATATCACTTACATGCATGAATTACGATAACTCTTTGCATACCGAGTTATATTCTTCTTGAAGCGAATTATTCCTAAAAAATATGAAGTTCCGAAGCTCATTCGTATTTCTTACTTATGGCTAGAGGCCTAACATGAATATTCATTAGGCAAATTCAAGCTCATTGTCTGATTGGTTGCGGGACTCCAATGGATCAATTACCATGTGTACATTCATTAAATGCGGACTGGACACATCCGGTATATATATTCACGATGTTCTGACTGTTCTCATTGAATAGCGGTGAAGAAGACCAGCAACAACGGGTGATGAGCGATGGACTGAAGCATTGACTCCAACGACGGAGCTCCTCTGTTCTCATGTACTAATGATATTTTTCGGAGGAAATAATTATTAACATAACTTAACACAACATAATACAACATAACATAACATAAAGTTAATTAGACTACTTAAATTCATTCTGTGACGAAAAACGCTCTAGATATAGCCTAATAGGCCTAATTAACTGGTGTTTACGGTAAAATGGCATAATGAATCGAAATGCTAAACCCGGACGAAAAAAGAACAGTCACCAGAGGGGCTCCTCGCAGACACGTACAGTCCTTCAACTCATCAGGTAGTCATAATGTTTTCATCCTCGTTGCATAGAAGAATATATTGGCCATGAACGTGCGACCGTGGTATTGACCCCAAACGGTGTTGCCCTGTATTATTCTCATTAGCTAAAATCTATTCTTCGTAAGCATTCATTCATTCATTCGTTCGAGTATTTATATAGCGCCTCTTCAAGGAAGCTACTCAGAGGCGATCCCGACTCCAGTACGGACAAACAGAACAGTTGTTAAGTGCTTATATAGGGTGACACGAAAGTTCGTTCACCGTTTTCAAAGTGCGCTATCTCAGTAACGGCTTCAAATTTCTTTATTACATTTTGTCAGTGTATACATCAGTCAAATGAAAGATACTGGTACAAATTTGATTATGATCCGGTCCGTTGTCGCCATTATTTATAAAACAATGTAAAGACGACCAGTTTTTGCGGAAAAAACTGCGTTCATAAAATTAACACAATAAAAAACTTTGTATACGCCTAGCCTAGTATACAAGCGTGACAAGACATTGTATAGGACATACTCAGACGTAGGCTGTTACCGTACAATGTCTCCTTTCTGCTTAATGACAGCACGGACTCTATCCGGCATGACTGGATCAGCCTCTGAAGTGTCCCAACTGCAACTGCCATCGATCTCCTCTCTCGTTGGAGGCGACGCTTGAGCTGATCAGTGTTCTTTTGCTCAAGATCTTTATAAACGGTGAGAGATAGGCTAAGCTTAAAATACTCCACAAGTTCTCAAAAGGAGAGAGGTTCGTAGAGTTGGGTGGCCAATCCTTCGGCTTTTGTGTGACGGGAGGTTGTCGTCTAGCCACTTTTTCGTCACAGCTGATGTATGACAGCGTGCGCCATCCTGCTGAAATACTCCTAGATCATTGTCAACAAATAACTTTCGTTCCATGACACTGCCGTTGTCATTTTCTCCCTCGAACGCTGGCTTCACGATCTGCTCGAGAATGTTTGTGGTGTACGTAGTACTGTGAGTTCAATCTGGTGCCATTTGGCACAAATTGAAGTTTACTGAGACCCATGGCAGTCATCCCACACCAAACCATCACCGACGGACTAAACTTCATATGTGGAGCAGGCGGAACGTAGGCCTATACTCTTCCTATGCCGGATAGAGTCAGTGCTGTCATTAAGCAGAAAGGAGACAATGTACGCTAATAGCCTTCGTCTGAGTATGTCATATATAGGTAACAACAGTGACTTGCCACGCTTGTATACAAGGCTACACGTAGGCTATACACAGTTTCTTTATTGTGTTAATTCGATGAACACAGTTTTTTCCGCAAAAACTGGTCGTCTTTGCATTTTCTTATAAATAATGGCGACAACGGACTGGATCATAATCAAATTTGTTCCAGTATCTTTCATTTGACTGATGTATACACTGACAAAATATTATACAGAAGTATGAAGCCGTTACTGCGCATGTATTTTCGCCGCCAAAAAAGTTGATGACCTTTTTTTTTTTTTTTTTTTTTTTTTAGTCATCCGGCCCAAAATCTCGACGAAATATTTTTATTTTCGCCACCGAAAAAAGTCTTGGCACTCAAACATCGGGGGGGACAAATGCATGGGCCGTCCCCCCAACACTTTCTTTGGGGGGACCGTCCCCCCCTGTCCCCCCAGGTCTCCGCCCATGGTCACCCTATAGAATGTGTCAGAGAGTGATCTAGGGAACAGGCGCAGCTCAAGTGGGAAGGCATTCCATACCACTGGGCCAACCACGGAAAAAGCACGACTCTGCATGATGGAGGTACGAGCAAATGGGACAAAGAGTACTTCCCTAACAGCCGAGCGTAGGGACCGGACAGTCCGAGCGCTTAACACAGGCCGACAAAGATCGAGTAGGTAAGATGGAGCAAGACCTAGCTGGCAGCGCCATATTAATGACGAGATTCTGTATTCGATGCGCTGACGGACTGGGAGCCAATGCAGAACCTCCAGCATGTAATTTGTAACATGACCAAATTTGGGCAGATGACCAATGAGGCGTGCTGCAGCGCGCAGAATACGGTCAAGAGAAGATAATCGACCAGATGGTAAACCAGCATAAAGGGATAGGCAATAGTCAAGACGAGCTGAGACAAAGGAATGTACAAGCGTAGTTGCAGCACCAGTTGAGAGAGAGCGAGCGACAGTGCGAAGCTGGCGCAGCTGATAGAAAGCAACAATTGACAGAGCGCAGAACGATTAATCACTGGAGTTCCTGCACTGGAAAAAAAACAGATCTCGAAGATTAATTGAGATGTTCCTTTTCTGTCGAAATCGGAGACTAACTCATTCAACATTTCCGAATTAATTTGTGCAAATTAATTAATACGAATTACGAATGACAGTCTGTTGATCATTGCGACTATAGACAGTCAGCTGCACACTGGTAACTTCACGAGCAGATAGACCCATTGGCAGTAATCCGTAATAATATTATTATACACGGAACATATTCTGTTCATTTTAATTCGTAAAACGCGTCTGTTTATCAAACGGAAGTTATTACGGATATCCGCACAATTATTGTAGCTCATACGTTGTGTAGCTTTCATTGCGCCAGAGTAAAATACTCAAGGCTTCAATCGATGACGCTACAAAGTCAAGCCACAATGAAGAGAAAATCAGTGATTACGGTGAACCGCTTCACTTCTATGGGCGGACATTATTTGCAATAACGTATACAGATTTTTATTATTTCTTGAATTTGCTCAAACGCCAGTGAAAGGCAAGCCGCTACAAACATGTTTTTGAATAGGTTTAATACATTCAACATGTAAATCTCTGTGTAGGCCTAGTTGTCCCTAACATAATTATGGACCAAATTGGGTTTCTCGTTTTGCGTGAACCGACGCTGAAAACACTTGTTAGGTTGGGTTTTATAAATTTAAAAAGATAATCTGAGGAAGAAGGTCAACCCAAAGATATTAGAGTTTTACTCTAATATCTTTGGTCAAACTGTGTAAACAAGAGTGGAAATCGGAGATGGTCATGAGTGGGGGGGTGGGTGGGAAAAACCAAAATAGGATGTCATTGAAGAGCTCAGCACCAGCCGTTACTGGCTTACTACATTCAACATGTAAATCTCTTTGCAGTAACTGTTGTCCGTAACAAGGGCGGATACAGAAATTTTCGAAGGGGGGGGCCAAAGTCCCATGGAACTACTTTTTGGGGGGGGCCACGTCTACTTTCCGAGCAAAATAGCTGGTCAAAAAAAAGAAATTTTTGAAATGGGGGGGGCCATGGCCGGATTGGCCCCCCCCTGGATCCGCCCTTGGTCCGTAACATATAGACCAAATTTGGTTTCTTGTTTTTGCGTGGATCGACGCTGAAAACACTTGTTAGGTTGAGTTTGTGTAAAAAAGGTAATCTGGGGAAGAAGGTTAAGCTGTGGAAACAACAGTGGAAATCCAAGATGCTGATGAGTGGTGGTGGGTAGGGATGGAATCAAAATAGGATGTCATTGAAGAGCTCAGCACCAACCGTGACTGGCAACACTTCAGGAGAGAGCGCAGGCAGGGACATCTGGTGAGGATGACATTAGCGAGAATTCATGTAGAACCGGAATTCTACAACAGCCCTTCAATCGATAATTTAATTGATTTGTTCCACAACAAGTTTTCTAATTAAGGTAGGCGTTAGCACGTGGTGGATTAAAGCCTAACGAGTCGAAAAATGTGAAATCCAGACGCAATGGCGAAAACCAGACCCTTGTAACACCATACCACCACGAGACTTACAGACCCATAGGCCTAATCTCGTTTTCTCCGAACCAGCGAGGCACTCTTGATCTAAACCGGTTACAAGCTGTCAATTCCAATCTAACAGGAGCTTCTAATCTTTACGGGGAACTCAATAATTCGTTGATTGGATAGGATATGCTCCAGCGGATCGTGGCTATAAATTCAGAAGAGCTGCTGCCAGGTAGTTGTGTCGAGTTCTTCTCTCTCGTTCGAGAAAGGTTCAGCTCGGTGTCTGTTTTCATTCTGGTGAGTCTGCGCTGCTTCGATCGTGAGTAGCCTATCAGAGAGTAATTTTTCATTCGTCAACTTTATCTCGTATGAGGACTGTTGAGTTCAATTGTTTTTACAATTTCTGTAGCATCGTCAGAAGCGAGTTGCTTCTATGGTAACATGCTTAAACATTTGTTTAAACATTTAAGATTACCTCTTTTAGTCGGCCTATTGTGATGCAATGGAATGCAACCTGAAGTGAAGCGGTTTAATTTATTATTTGGGATGCTTTACAGTAATTAAGATTGAAAAACTTTCAATATGGTAGAATTATTTGATCGAATTTAACTCAATCCAAAAATATTCACTTTCTTTTAACCTTTACCTATCAAATAAATTTTTATGTAAGTCCCGTTCCATTCACATTTATTTTTACGTAAAACTTAAAATTGTATATGCATCTGTGTATGTGTGTAGGTATGTGTGAATGAATGTATATATAAACATTCATGCATACATGTATGTATGTGTGTATAATTATGCATACATACATGCATACATACATACATACAAATATACATACATACAGTAAGTTTGTATGTTTATACATACAGACATGCATACACACGTACTGTATGTATGTATGTATGTATGTATGTATGTATGTATGTATGTATGTATGTATGTATGTATGTATGTATGTATGTATGTATGTATGTATGTATGTATGTATGTATGTATGTATGTATGTATGTATGTATGTATGTATGTATGTATGTATGTGCGCAAGTATGTGTGAATGAATGTATATATATGTACATTCATGCATACATACATACTTGCATACCTATCTATACACATACATACGCATACATACATACATACAACAGACATGCATAAGTATGTATTATCATACATACATAATGTATGTATGATAATACATACTTACGCATGTCTGTATGCATGTATGTATGTATGATACGTACATACATGCATACAGACATACATACATACATACATACATACATACATACATACATACATACATACATACATACATACATACATACATACATACATACATAAATACATGCATACTAGGGCGCCCGTTAAAAATAAATTTCTGAATTTCTTTTGTGGTACCCTCCAATTTTGTTATGTGTCATGAGAGCAGCTCATGGTAATTTTTTGTGAATTTTGGATGCATGTTTGAAGGTTGCTCCAACACCTGAGAAGTTTGCAAACTTTGATCCGACTGTATGTTATTTGTGCTTATGTCTTACTTATTTTATCACTAAAATATTTCTGATATTTTATCCCAACAGCACTATAAAATGTCTGCTGATCAACTCTGTTAAAGCAATTTCTTTATAATTTTTGATCAAAGCATAGTTTTAACAGACATTTAAAATAATCAATCAATTGTCATTCTTAGTTGTCTGACTATGATACCGCAGAATATCATCACTGACAAACAGCGTCTTTCTCGCTTCTGGGTATTTGACTTTCTGGCTTGCAGAATCACGCAGCAGCAGACTCTGTTTCTGCTCTTCACCTGCTGTAGTGGAGCTGTTGAGGTCCTATAGGTCAATTCCGCAGCTTGCTCTACTCGGTTGTTTATCACTTCCAGGCTGTTGGCATAGACCCATTTTTAGTTTAACTGGACATTTCCAAGGGTACATTGCTAGTCTGGATCGTCTTATTCAAGAAAATCAGCATCAACCTACGGGTGTGAAAGGATGACAAGATACATTGCACTTCCAAGTTGTCAAGCTACTTTCAAACAACTTGGTTCCATATGGATTCTTCTGAGTAGCTCATCAGAACCTTGTGTCCTCAAATTGCTGATCACAATATCTGTTGGTGTCATTGCTTACAGCGTCAACAATTTGATCCAGATGTTAAGACACTGCAACATGACCAATGACCATCCACCTGGATATGTGCTTCGCTCTAGGGGCCATAAATGGCACACCACTTGGTAGCACATCAACCCAAAAAGTAGTATTGTCAATTCTATCAGTGGGCTACACGGTAATCATCACTCGTCTGCTAACTGGCCATAAGAAACTTGCTTTGTGAAAAGTGAAAACAGCATTGTCCGTCAAGCCGGCAAATTTCATGAGGACTTTTCTATCAATTCTTGACTGGGTTATCATTTACAATCTGCTACTGGGTTCTATCAGTTCATTGACGTAGTAGTCATGACAATTGAAAAGACTTGAATAAACTACATGTAGTGTCGGAAACCAGATGATGAACCAAAGCAGTGTTTGGACGCATCTCTGGTCACAATTTTGGGCATAATTATGGTGTTGACTTTCCAGGCTCAGTAGATTCTTGCCAAGCGTGATCTCTATCACCACAAGCCAAACTTCGTCTGTAGTATTAGAAGACGTGGGGGTCGATCGCATGGCCCTGGCCTGACTTTCTACCTCCAACACTTGCTTCATTATAACAGTGTTCGTCACCACCATCGTTTGTTTGAACCCATACCATATGGAAGTTTTGGCACAATGACAAGCTGCAAATCTGATTTATGTCTGGTAGGGGTCAACCCACTCACTCTCTATTAGCCTATATCCAGCAGCATCCTACAGTCCCAGTGCACAACTCAAGGTACGGATGTATTAAAAGTGACTTTTGCTGCTTGTGCCGAATGTTCGTCAAAAAGTAGTCTAGCTTGTCTACTTGACTCGGATTGAGAGGGGGATCTATAAATGTAGTGTCCAGGCTTTCTTATTGAAGTTCTATAGTAAACAGATCAATCAGACCAAAATAAATAACTAAATCAGCAAATGGCAAGTATACAGGTGAAGCAAAATGCAATACAGAATAAAACTGAAGCAGGCGCGAAATTGCAAAATCATAGAAACTTTGGATACGTGGAGCAACCGGTAAATGTCAGCATAAAATTCTGAAATTTTACACTGTTTATTACCTCAACAAGGGTAACAACTTCAGAGGGTACCACGTTGAAAATTATGAACTTCAAAATTTTTCACTGGTTTAACGGGCGCCCTAATGCATACATGCATACATACAGTATGTATGTTTAACACGCAGACATACATGCATGCATACGAGAAAGTATGTATAATCATTCATACATACATACGTGCACCTATACAGACATTATTTTGCCTTTTGGGAACGTCTGCAGCATTATGGAATGCATAATATCTATGATGATTTGCGCACATGTATTTAGGTGTGATTCTCGCGTGTACAATCCCATATATGGGATCGGGCTATAGGCTATAAGTCGTCATTTTTAGTCACTTTCGCGAACACTGGTCAACTAGCCCTACCTGCCCAGTCATTGGTTGTTAGGACCGGTTCTGACCGGTTATAAATAGTTGCTATATGGGGAAATTACCTACGACGTTATTATTAGTTTGGGCCGATATTTACTCTCAGAGGATAGTTCTGGCGAGTACATTCATGTATGTCTCACAGGGTGGGCGGTGGGCCCACTGATAAATACTCAAATTTCAGATGTGCCCCCCTCGCGGGTTTTTGATTTCAAAAATGCAAGACGATTAATTTAAGAAGGAGAAACGAACGAAAAGTAATCGAAACGAACGAAGAGTGAAAGTAAAAAGATTAGAATAAAGTGGATAAGAAAAATACGAAAAGAAGAACGAGATTGGAAGGATAATGAAAGGAATATTCAAAACAAAAGCAGAAGAGCGGCTTCCTATATTGACTCCGACAGGCAACCATGAGTGAGTGAGAGACGATTGCCAAATGTTCACAACTTCACTTTCTTACCCTGAGCATAAATTATATGGGAAGATGGCCATCCAGTCAAAGACCTTACAACCCGATCCACACAGCAACAATAATAAAGTCAATACACTGATTTATGGCTAACTTGACCAGCAAATCACATGTAAAGTCGGCCTACATGTTCCTGTTCAGAATAGTTTACAGTGCTTGCTCTGTGCTTCAGGTTCGTTCTGTCTTGAGTCTCCTTCGACTGTTGAGCTACAATGTCTGTACTGAAGAATCTCTCGATGACCAGCGGCGTCTTCTTCGTCGTCGTCTTCGTTCTGAGTCCCGTCTCTGCACAGAATGACTTCGGACTTTCACCTCGTAAGTCAACCATTCACAATGTCTGTCTATTATAATATACAAATTAGGATTGAAGTTTTGTTTCAAATTTAATCTTAGGCCCCAAATCTCCACTCGAGAGTTAACTCACGGGATCTGTGTCAAGAGGAGTCTGTCAAGAAAGTTGTCCTAAGGGGTCCAGGCCTGCGAGTTCTGTTTCCAGAGGGTCAGACGGAGTAACGGAGTTACTATTACATTCCACGGTGTCTTTTATATAGCGAATTGGAAAGTAAAAGATTACATTACTTTGGGAACAAGGCCTAATTCATGAAGGGGTGACTTCAGTGTGTAATGCACCTTCTTGTTGCAGCATTATCTAGTCATTTCTTTTATTAGGTTCCCTGTCAGAATCATCTGATGTTGTGAAAATTGGAAGATAGTATTTAAGCATTGCCCTTCTTTTGTGATTTATTTAATTTTGTAAGCTTGCTCATCTGAATTTCTACACGTTTTGATGCAGTCCGCATTTTCTATTTTTAACCATCATCCGCACAAGCTAAAATGCAACTTAATTTGAACAAGGGGGGTCGTTTTGATGTGGGTTTTTCATAGGAAATAGTAATTTTTATATGCCAATTTTGTAAGATGATATCAGAGTAACTTAAAACAACAATGTATCAGTCTCTTTACGCAATATAAATCTTTTTTATGTTGAATTTGAAATTAAATGCTTAATTACACTAATTGTGACGGTTTGTCATACATGTTCATCGACGCAGTAGTTGTCTATCTATAAAATTTGGAAATCAAAATAAAGAAACCATAATTTTAGTAAAATTAACACTGAATGCTCTTATGATCAGAGTCAGCATGACAGTTTTTTTTAGAAAATATATATAAAAAAAATTATGGAATGGGGCTAAACCTAAAATGTAAACATGTATCATACATAGTCTGTTGCTTTCGGGTTTGTACATGTATATCGAATGATGATGTCTTTCATCTTGGCTGTTATAAAACTGTCAAAAACTATCTTGAACATTTTCAATGTGTCCGTATTTTTTTATTCCACAGTTTCCGTTACTGCATTGTGCAACTGCTCTGTTCCTCTTGGCATTACTTTTGACTGCCAAAAATTATCCGAATCTTTACTTGTATTTAGCCTATAATTTAGGTCTCTCGGCTTCATCAGTATAAACAATTTTGCCATCATTATCTTCACTATAAGATCCAGTCTCATCATCGCGTTTATCATCATTTTCAATTCCATATTGTTTTCATCATAAGAAACACCTGAATGTTGTTCTTCAGGCATTGGCATCTCTTCGTGTCCACATTCGTTATAGTTGCTCTCGCTGTCCAAACTGTCATATCATTGTAGTCTCGGTCAGTATTATCTCCAGAACTTCCATGTCACTAGCCCGATTTGGTCGTTTAGATGTGCTAATTGTAGCTCAGTAATATAGGAACAAAGTCATAAAAGCAATCCGAGAACATATCACTCCCACAAAAGCTATGCAGCAAATATATTGTAGCGGAACTAGGGCTGGGCAAATGACCACCAGGAACCGAACCCCGAACCCTAGTCCTCAAGGCGATCGTCCGTCACTGTAGTCCGGCGTCAACTGAAGATTGACGACTAGCCAGTCAGGCTTGAAACACATTTATTCGACAATCAAAGAAGAACTTCGCAAAGCAGTCCTCGGCCAACTTCTATAGCGCCAGTGTTCGGAGCAAGTTCGGAGCAATGTTCGGAGCTATTCGTGTAGCGCTACTGTTCTAAAACCACTGCACCACTGTTCACAGCAATTGTCAGTGCAGACCGCCGAATCGTCGTCGTGAAGACCACCGCTGCCTCGCCAGCGCTCGCAGAGAATCTGTGAAGCGGGTCGGGTTTCGAACCCGAATCGGCGTCGTCGAAGACAGGAACTGAACCACTACGCTCACCCGGTCGGAAGCGTAGGCAGATCCGGCGTTGAATCCTGTTCGTCGCGGCACAGCGACGATCACCAGTCCTTCCGTCGTCTGTAGGCGTCGGATTCCAGAAGAGTACGACCGCGGGTCAAGAATCGAACCCCAGTCGACAGTGTTGCACAGCAAAGGCCTCCAAACCTTTCGTCGTCGACAGCGTCGGATCCCAATCGAATACGTCGGTAGCAGCGGCGTCGAACTCCAAATCGTCGGCGTTGCACAGCGGAGATCACCAGACCTTCCGTCACGGGTCAGGCTTCGAATCCAAGCGTCGTCGTGGCACAGCAAAGGTCGCCAAACCTTTCGTCGACAGGCGCTGAATTTCGGCAGCGTCGTCAAATCGTCGTCGCGCTCTCCAAAGCGTTTTCCTTCGGACGATCACCCGCTGACTGCACTGCGATTCGATCCCGCAACCGCCGACCGACGCGTCTTCCCACTGTTCCTCGGCGATTTCTTCAACGACTGTTTCCGATGACTCTCTCTTCGCTGACTCGTCTGTTCGATGACTTTTCGATGACTTTTCGATGACTTTTCGATGACTCCCGTGCCTGCGCACGCACTCGTATTTGTATGTCACGAGGCCACGCCCATTTCAGGTAGACAGAGGCTAGAGGTAGACATTAGGCCACGCCTCTTTCAGGTAGACAGAGGCTAGAGGTAGACATTAGGCCACGCCTCATTTCAGGTAGACAGAGGCTAGAGGTAGACATTAGGCCACGCCTCATTTCAGGTAGACAGAGGCACCCAAGCAGACACGGGGACGGTCATTCAAATAAAAAATTAAACTCCATGACCCTGATTTCCAACAATATGAAGCGGGGTCTGGCCAAACACCCCCTTGTGCGGATGAGGGTTAAGTGTACTGCTTCATTTTCTACTCAAGCTCCTCTATCCATAGAAGAGAACCTGGATGTTTCTGTTGTTGTCTTAGAAAGCGACTTGGAACCGCTTGACGAAATCCAGGAACTTCTTCAGAAAGTCCAGACGTTGTACGATGAGAAAATAGCGTCAACGGTTCAAAAAGATGTTTTATTGAACGAGGAAGTGGAGGAGGAAGTCGTGGAAGGTGATGCACAGAACAAGAAGACCTCCTGCTCCTGTGCTAGATTGTCATGCACCTGTTGCCAGCGTATCTACGTCGCAAAGCTTGGCATCAACAACAACTGTGAGTAAAGTAAACAATTGCAATTTTATTGAAGGCTAATTATTAGTAACTTCAATCCCACAAGGCAGCAGGCCAGATTGCGCGATTCAAGTCGTAGTACCAGTTGCAATTGTAATAGTAGTTGTAGCAGTAGAAGTAGTAGTAGTAGAAGCAGTGGTAGTAGTAGTAGAAGCAGTGGTAGCAGCAGTAGTAGTAGTAGCAGCAGTAGTAGTAGTAGTAGTAGCAGCAGTAGTAGTAGCAGCAGTAGTAGTAGCAGCAGTAGTAGTAGTAGCAGCAGCAGTAGTAGTAGTAGTAGCAGTAGCAGTAGCAGTAACAGTTGTAGTAGTAGCAGCAGCTACTACAGCAGACTCTGCAGAGCAGTAGTGATGGTGGTGAGGTGGCCGTGGCAGAGGCAGTAGGAGTAGCAGTTGTAAGAGTTGTTGTAGTTGTTGTAGTAGGACTAGTAATAGTAGCAGTAGCAGTTTTGGAAGTAGTAGTTTCAGTGTTGGGAGTTGAAGTGTATTTTGTGGTGATCACATTTCAATTTTGAAAGCCAGGATCATAATTTTTTATTAGTTGTAAAAAGAAGTTAAATGGAATACAAAAAAATAACATAAATTATTATCGGAATAATTGCTATTTTTCTATAATAAAATAATTTTAAACATATTACGTTCTTCCAGGTAAATTTTCTATGTCGCCGTGAATCTAAATTACCTGTCTTGGTTTAAGAGAGAATCTCAATGGTGTTCATCTGTGGCTGATCTTTAGCTCTGAAGCCTCTGTCATTCTTTTTGTTACAGACTGCCTCACTTTGAAGTTCTCACCAAAAACCAATTCGATTTGGATCACACTGAAGATCGATGGGGGAGTGGTCATCAACACTGACATCGCAGGTACATTGATCATTGTCTTAGACTCTTTGCTCAGTAGCATTGACTACATTCACGATAGCAACTTAAAAGTAAAATAGTAGCCTATTTAGCAGCTATGCAACCAGAACTTAGAGTGATATGCTGCATTTCTGACTGCAGAATTTTAAGCAGTCATTGCTCACTTTACTGGGTCTTTCATAGATACACGGAGAGAAACTCGTAGTTTAAAAGGTGTATTTGTTTTTTTCAATAAACGCTGCTTCTTAGTTATTTAAATATTGTATTGTTTTATTTATCAATTTAGGTTTTATGTAGCCTTATTTACTTATTTACTGTCTGTTGTCTGTTGTCATTTTCCATAATTTTATTTTATCTGAAATTCCTTACTTTGTCTCCGTAGCCTACTTTCAGGAACTCAGCTAACATAGGTCATCATTGATCATCATTTGAGAAGTAATGACATGCAGTAGGGCTCAACAAGATATGAAATTTATCAAAGCTATTTTAGTATCAATTTCTTAGCCTATAATTACATGTATAGGAAAAGCAATTATATTAGGTACAATATATAATTGAGTAAGACTTACATGTTCTCTCGGGGTTTCACGCCCTGGGAGCGCTTCTGAAAGGCTCTTGGTGCGAGACGCGCTATATAAGTTGTGAAATGCAATACAATACAATGTATGGTCTATACTTACAAAGATTGGATTTTAATTGCACTATGTCAATCAGCATGGACTTGTGCGGACTGCGGAGGTATCCGTATATTCAAAATTTAAATTAGACAATATTAGGCCTACAATACCACAACGTTTACTCAATTGTTTATTAAATCAAAGTCATTTTACTCAATTTCGTATTAAATCAAAGTAAAAAATCACTGTTGCAGATAAATGACACTTGATCAGTTTTGGTCTGGGGCCTACTAATAAAGCTGCGTTATTTGCCGAATTGCCGATTACGATAAAATTACGCAAACGAGGTTTTTAATTTTAAAATTCGGTTTAAGATGTGAGAAAATCAAATTATTTACCGTATCCGTGTTCGTTTTTTCTAGTGTTTTTAACGAAACGACACGAGCGAGCAGAGAGAGAGAGAGTGAGAGAGAGAGAGAGAGAGAGAGAGAGAGAGAGAGAGAGAGAGAGAGAGAGAGAGAGAGAGAGAGAGAGATAAAGAGTGAGAGAGAGAGAGTGAGAGTGAGAGAGAGAGAGTGAAAAAGAGAGAGAGAGAGAGAGAGAGAGAGAAGGGAGGAAAGACAGACAAACAAACAAATAGAGAGACGTGTACTAAGCGAGAAAAGGACAGAGTGAGAGCTGGAGGTAGAGTTCCAAAAACCTCAGTGTTCAACAACAGAACCAACTATTTTACGAGTCTTAATTGCCAATATTTTCCGTAAACGTCCACCTTTTCCATTTCAGTCTCCAGACCAAAGACGATCTGCGTCCCAATCAAATGCCGAATGCCAGGCGTCCGGATCTGTCTCCAGTTCTATCACGTCAAAGTTGTATCCGGATGGGCTACCGGATGTTCCAGGGTCCTGGTCTACTGTCCGAGAGGACTTGTGGCTACTGTCAACCTCGGTTGCTTCAGAATGCATTGCATTGACGCCACAAGACAGGTGGTGGAGGGACCGCAGATGCCAGTGGTGGCCGACACAGAACAAGTCAACTTCGATGAGATTCCGATGGAGGATTTGTCGCCAGCAGGTTATAAACATGGAAGGATGTAGGGAGGATGTTGAGGGGCTCGTCCACGTGATTCTATTTCAGTCTCTACGCTTTATCCGTTTTATACTACAACTGCTGTTAATTAGTAGCCTAGCCTACTAATACTACAGCAAATAGCTGTTGTTGCCACAACCAGTTGGTCATACAACTGGTCACAACCAGTTGGGCATCTACAACTGGTCTCTGTAATCGTTTCTGATTAGTTTTTCTGGCTTATAATATTATTAATTATAGACAATCGCTTTTCAACGATTTCTGTGAATTTTAGACAAATAATTCGCTTTTGATTCATAAATATTATTTCTATGACTTTTAGGCAAGACAAGTACGGTAGCTGTCGATTAGTTTCTGTAGCACATTAGCAGATTTTTGTCAGATGGAAATTATGGCTCAATCTAAACATGCCATTATAGTATGATAGTAATGGAAATCGTAAGTGTACATTTATGTGAAGCCGCTTAAAGAAAACTCACCGTCAAAAGTTTCCGATGCTATCCTAAACCCCGAAACGACAATCTAAGACCATGATTGGCAATAATAAGCTTACATTATTGCAATGGTTAATGTGAATGTGAACTCAATACGAACTGAAAGATCCAGTGACATTTAGTTAGATTTGTTTTTCTTCTGCGTCTCAACATGCTTAATCTGTTATAGTTCCATCGAAGTAGTTTTCATGTCAACTTAAAGCTTTTAATAAAATTCTTCTAAATCTCAATCCGTTTGTGTCTCGTCTGATTATAATCTAATAATAATATAGGTAATAATTTCATGAAAACTTTTATTTAATAACACCGTAATGATTCTCTGCTTTGTTGATTAAATTATCGTGTAATCAGCAGCTTAGGTTACTCGTCACACACACACACACACACACACACACACACACACACACACACACACACACATACAACACACACACACACACACATTGCAGTCATTACCCCACCATGAGTAAGCTTACATGAGTTTTATTATTATTGTCTCCTACATGCCTAGGTCTACATTCGTTTGTTAATTCGAGCTAGCAACTATGCAATAGGATTATATATAGGCCTATATATGTGTGTATATATATATATATATATAGTAACAGATTACAGCATGTTTAATAGGAGTAGAATTTAACATATGACGACATAATATTATTGCAAGTCGTCTCAGTCCTATTGCTCGATTTTTAGTCGCCTTCTACTGTAACAGTGATCTGTATCATTTGTATGCCCTACTCAATTTTACTGCTAGATTGATAACACACGTCTTCCCAAATATCCACGCATCTCTACTTTTATGGCAGAACACCATCACCGGCGAACCTCTCCCTGCCCGTATCCAAGTCACAATTCTAAATTATGTTAGTTTTTTAAATTGGGTTTTGCTACGAAGTCTCTTTGTGATCTCATACTTCGACCTTTCTGTCGCTGTGCTGCGTCCTCTTAGATCCCCTTTGTCCCGAGCGTCATGGCTCAATCCAGATCCTTTGCTTACATAGACCCCTCCCTGTAGAATTAATTTACTCCATTTGTAAGTTCGCTCCGCCTTTCTGTCTGGTAGTCTCTCGTCATTTTCTCGTATAAAATCTAACCTCTTCTCTGGGAGTCGATCACAATGGGAGCGCTATGGGAAAGGTTTTTTTTCGGATAAAAACTTTCATAAATGGTCATAATAATATGGGTCTAGAATACAATACAATTCACATCTCACAAGCGTGAATTAGGCCTACATTGTAAACAATTAAATGTTACACTGATGATTGGTAAAACCCAAATAAAAGCTCAATGTTCTTCACCAATGAACTCAACAAACATTCAAAACTCAAAATCTTTAACCATAATTATATAGTAACATAGTAGGCTATATTTGCCAAAAGGAAACTATGCACAGAGACTACTATAGTATCAACTCCACGTAGGCCTACACGATTACAAAAATAGTCAATGCAATATTTTGACTAGTTACTTCAACCCCGATGAAAAGTCCAAACGAATAATCTGATTAAAATATTCAGACACAATTAGACCAGGCTTGGAATCTCAAAATGGCACTCCTAGAAGCAAATCATGTAACAATTTGCTAACCGGTGTTTCTAGACTAATTTGACCCTGCTGAAAACGAAAATCGCTGTTAGCAAGCTGGATTTTTGGCCGTTCAATGGGAAAACAAGATGGCGGACAAAATGGCGGTCAGTTGCTTCAAATGGCTATAAGTAAAGTATTGTATGTGACAGGAACACGATTTTACACTCTAAATTAAGATTATAGGGTGCAAGGAATACAATGGAACCAAATGCACATATTTAGCACTGCAAGAAAATCAAAATGGCGGACAAAATGGCGGCCAGAATCTTAAAATGGCTGTAAGTGAAGTTAAGTATGCAGTGGAATCATGATTTCAGGGTCTAAATCAACATTTTCGGGGTCAAGGAATGCAATGGAAGCAAGGTAACATATGTGGCATTGCACGAAAACCAAGATGGCGGACAAAATGGCGGACAAAATCTTAAAATGGCAATAAGTGAAGACATATATGCAACCAAATTATGATTTCAGGATCTAAATCAACATTTTCGAGGTCAAGGCATGTGATGAAACCAATGTCGCATATATATATAGCACTGCCTGGACACCAAAATGGCGGCCAGACTCTTGAATTGACTGTTAGTGAATTTCTGTATCTAATAGATACATCAATTCAGAATGTAAATGATAATTTTTGGAATTAAGGAAAGTGAAATTAAAGGCACTGAATATATTATGTGACACTGCCAGAAAACCAAAAACCAATATGGTGGACAAAAACTTCAACTGGCTATGAGTGATGTCTTGAACATATACGATGGAGACTTGATTTCAGTCTGGACTAGTAATTTCCAGGTCATACGCTTCCAACAAAATCACATGCAGTGTTATGCAGTGAAATTGTCATACCTATAGTGGAAATTTTTAGTAGCCTATGACTGGACTGCAGTTTAACTATTGCTGGCTTTATGTATATACAGGATGCATGCTTCAATGTTTCATAACTTGGCCTATCAATAGTTTCAACTTTTTATGACTTGACGGATATAGGGTACGTAGAGTCAATTCAGGCCTTGCTGCTGTCAATGCAATTGCACCTGAGTGCACATGACAAGATTGCACTTCGATAGCAGCAGGTTCTGATGCTACGTTTGTCAACTTCACATGATTTGCTGTAAACAAACTCTATAATGTGGCTTTGGTGCACACTGGTAAAGATTACTTTCTTCCACCACACTCCATCTGATGAAGATGAGGATGATATCTGAACATCAATATCTAGTAAAAATAGGCCTTTCCAAACTGACAGTTTGGTAATGAGCTCATAAGGGAATGTTCCAAATGTAGAAAATAAGTGGGAACTTTCAAGTAGTTTATTCAAGCATTCTTTCAGCTGATTCCTGCTAAATATGTCAAATCACATCCAGTTGTAGCATGAAGGCCACTCGATCAATTCTTCATAGTTACGTGAATTGGATGAGCTTCTGTTCCACTGATGTTCCTGCCATCACCAAAAACACCGTTAAATATAAAGCAAACACATATGACCCGGCAGTGGACAACACCTTATCTTTTTTCACGTAACCACTAGCAACCGCTCTAGTCCATATCTCCAAATGTGGCTGCTGAGAGCTGAATGGACAGGAATGAACTAGATCAGTCTTTCTTTCAAGCATACCAAGAAAATTCACCCAATTTTCCGACAACGGAGTATTTCAAGACTCCACACAGTGGCAGAGTTGTGGTTGTAATTTTCTGTACGATTTCACTTACTAAAAGCAATGTCCACTATCTATCGAAGGCAATAATTGTTAACCCTCTTGTAGCCAATCGAAAGTAGGCTAACTGTACACAGGTATCAACTGTATAGATCTGTCAGGTCACCAACTGTCTTCGCGTTTGGAGGTTCCCTATTGCTTGAGCCATTGCTTGTCCTACAATAATTTGTCTGCAGCAAGTCGGATGAACTGTGTCGCGACTTAGCCTATGGGCATATCACAATATTTGGTCATGTCTCATACAATATGCGGGATGTCTTGCATTGGCTCCCTTTCCCGCAGCGGATTGCCTGCAGGCTCTCTGTGTTGCTTAGGTAGTGCCTTGATGGACTAGGCTATAGCCCCACTATGTCTGAAAGAACTCTGTTTTTCAACCTCGGATGTCCACTACTCTTCAGTTGGCGAACCAAGCTGAGCTGGTTCACTCGCGGTCTGCTATTTGACATCACCTTTCATTCTGTGTAGCTGGTTCTAAAATCTAGAATGGGAATGGCCAACCCCTTTTCACAGCGTCTATTGCATGCCCATGGGTCACTCCACTCTGTTCCTTAAGAATAAAAAACTGTCCTATTTAGTTGTGGTTAAGTGGGGGGCGATTCCGGGCAGCCCACCTTGAAGAGGCACTAAGTAAAATATTATAAATAAACAAATGATATGCCTCTGCTATAGAAATACGGACGACAAGTTACTTTTGCAGAGAGAATCCAATCCCATTGGTTTTGAGAAAAGTCCATGGCACAATCGTGTTTTCAGATCCATGGGACAGTCAGCTTGATACGATGTAATAAGTCACTGCATGATATACAAATCTTCCTTTATAATTTTGTCAGTGTTCTTTTGAAGAACACTCCTTGGTTTAAGACTTCCTGAAGGCATTGCGATAATTTGAATGATCATATCTGGTCAAATAAGGGAACATTGTAGATAAATTCAACTGCAGAGGTCTCAGATACCATCTTGCAAAGACCTCGCAAATTTTTTTAATCAAGTTCCCATTGCATGCATGACTTCATTAACATCCATTTTGAAATTCTTGCCGCCATTTTGCTCGCCATTTTGGTTTCCAGGCAGTGCTATATATGTTACCTTGCTTCCATTGCATTCCTTGACCTCGAAAATGTTGATTTAGACCCTGAAATCATGATTTAGTTGCATATATGTCTTCACTTATGGCCATTTTAAGATTTTTGTCCGCCATTTTGTCCGCCATCTTGGTTTCCGTGCAATGCCACATATGTTACCTTGCTTCCATTGCATTCCTTGACCTCGGAAGTGTTGATTTAGACCCTGAATTCAAGATTTAGTTGCATATATATCTTCACTTATTGCCATTTTAAGATTTTGTCCGCCATTTTGTCCGCCATCTTGGTTTCCGTGCAATGCCACATATGTTACCTTGCTTCCATTGCATTCCTTGACCCCGAAAATGTTGATTTAGACCCTGAAATCATGATTCCACTGCATACTTAACTTCACTTACAGCCATTTTAAGATTCTGGCCGCCATTTTGTCCGCCATTTTGATTTTCTTGCAGTGCTAAATATGTGCATTTGGTTCCATTGTATTCCTTGCACCCTATAATCTTAATTTAGAGTGTAAAATCGTGTTCCTGTCACATACAATACTTTACTTATAGCCATTTGAAGCAACTGACCGCCATTTTGTCCGCCATCTTGTTTTCCCATTGAACGGCCAAAAATCCAGCTTGCTAACAGCGATTTTCGTTTTCAGCAGGGTCAAATTAGTCTAGAAACACCGGTTAGCAAATTGTTACATGATTTGCTTCTAGGAGTGATTTCTAGAGCCCTTTTAGAATTCCAAGCCTTGTCTAAATTATCTATGAGAGTTACCAGAGGTCATCCTCGCAGACACGTAGAACCTATACCTCAAACAACGGACTGAGCACATCCGGTATTCACGATGTTCCGACTGTCCTCATTGAATAGCAATGTAGAAGACCAGTAACAACGGGTGATGAACGATGGACTGAAGCATTGACTCCAACGACGGAGCTCCTCTGTTCTCATGTACTAATGATATTTTTCGGAGGAAATAATTATTAACATAACTTAACCCAACATAGTACAACATAACATAACATAAAGTTAATTAGACTACTTAAATTCATGCTGTGACGAAAAACGCTCTAGATATAGCCTAATAGGCCTAATTAACTGGTGTTTACGGCAGAATGGCATAATGAATCGAAATGCTAAACCCGGACGCAAAAAAGAACAGTTTCCAGAGGGCTCCTCGCAGACACGTACAGTCCTTCAACTCATCAGGTAGTCATAATCTTTTCATCCTCTTTGCATAGAAGCAGGGCCGGATTAACCACGGTGCTGATTGTGCTGCAGCACAGGGCCCCCAGTTTCGGTGGGGCCCCCAAATTGTAAAAGTAAAAAAATAAAGTGAGGATTCAGGAAAGAAACAGTAGCCTACAAATTGAATTGCAATACATTATGCATAGCAATCATAGCCATGACTAAAATTTAATATATAACCAAATAATGTCAGAGCGCGCAGGTAAAACTCAAACGGTAGGCCTATATTTACCACCCACGTTATTTCAGTGCACAATGGCGAACTCTGAAACAGTGAGGAAGGAGTGGTTATCATATTCGATGTCGACTGGTAACGTCTACTGTGCCCTGCAAGCTGTTTAGTTGTAGTAATTCATTGTTAAGAGACGTGTTCAGCGACTGGAATCATTGTCAGAGTAGAGTTCATGAGCACGAGTATAGCGTTGAACATAAGAATAGTTTAACAATTTGGTGCAGTAGAAAGACCACAGCATGTTGAGTGGATTGTAGTCTCGTGAAACAAGTCGAATTGGAGCGGAAGTACCGGAGAGATATCTTACAGAGAGCAGTGGAAGTAATTAAATTTCTGACCGAACGCGATCTCCATTTCCGCGGTGACGATGAAGTTTTCGGATCTGCTAATAATGGCAACTATGTGGGAGTCATCGATCGAGTTACTAGCTAAGTTCGATCCTTTTTTATGTCAGCATTTTCAGAGATATGGTGGCGCAGGTCAGGGTGTCGCATCTTAGTCTACTTGTCTAAGACAGTTTGTGAGGAATTAATCGTGTTGATGGGGAAGAAAGTTGAGGAAATCATCATACAACAAATCAAGGTAAGCGAAATATTACTCGATCAGCGTTAATGATTCAACACCCGATCTTTCCCACGTAGACCAGTTGACATTCATTATGCGCTTCGATCATGCAGACAAATGGCAAGCCCACTGAGCGATTTATTCGCTTTCTGGAACTCCGCAGTCATACCGCTGAATCAATGACGACTGTTGTAGGCCTATCGGATTTCCTTGATCAACTGGGTCTTGACATTTCCAACTGCAGAGGACAAGTTACGACTATGCTGCCAATATGGCCGGACCAGGCCTGTATCTATTATGGTTTGCAAGTGCGAGTTAAGGAAATAAATCGACTGCAGCACATTTCGTACCTTGTGCAGCTCGCTCGCTCAACCTCGTCGGCGTCCACTCAGTCGACACTGCCTACAGACTGTGTCATGGGCGGAGTTTATCAAGGGCTAAGGGGGGGGGCTAAGTCCCAAATAAGTCCAAGATTCATGTTTCTTACCGTGTAAATGATATATTTTTCGGGCTTAGCCCCCCAAGAAGTTTCAACCAAATGACTAAAAAGGAAGGTCATCAACTTTTTCTTGGACCGACACGAGAAAATATTTCGACGCCGCTCGTTTTGGGCCAAGTTTTTAGCCCCCCCCCCAACGGAAACCAAACTCCGCCCATGGGCCACCATAGAGTCATCATACAATTTCTTTTCTGCTTCTTAAAATTGTAAGGGGCCCCGTCATACGATCAGCACAGGGCCCCCAAAACGGTAGATCCGGGCCTGCCCGTTAAAGTGTCGCCGGTCAAGTGTCGTCCGTTCAAATGACCACCGTTCAAATGTCCGTACACCTTTGCAAAAACCTGCAGAATTTTTAGATTAATTTTTGAATTAGTTCAGACCTCATTGAAGGAGTTCAGGTACGACGAGTCGCTACATACATGTTTTGAACAGGCTTACTAGGGCCTACATGTATTCAACATGTAAAAGTAAGTGTAGTTACCCCTAGCATATAGGCATAATGGGGTTTCTCGCGATTGCGTTGACCCGACGCTGAAAACACTTGTTTGGTTGGGCTGATGTGAAAAGAGAATCTGGGGAAGAAGGTTAAGCTGTGGAAACAAGGGTATGGACAAGATCAAAATAGGATGTCATTGAAGAGCTCAGCATCAGCCGATACTGTCAACACTTCAGGAGAGAACACAGACAATTAATTACTGGCGTGAATAACATTAGCGAGAACTCATGTAGAACCGGAATTCGACCACAGTCCTTCAATCGATAATTAAAATCATTTATCCCACAACAAGTTTTCTAATTAAGGTAGGCGTTAGCACGTGTAAGCAAGCATAGCGAATCGAAATGTGAAATCCAGGCGCAACGGCGAAAACCAGACCTCTGTAACCCCACACCACCACGTGACTTAGAGACCAAAATTCCGTTTTCTCCGAACCAGCGAGGCTTTCTTGATCTAAACCGGTAACAAGCTGTCAATTCCAATCTAACAGGAGCTTCTAATCTTTACGGGGAACTCGATAATTCGTTGATTGGCTAGGATATGCTCCAGCGGATCGTGGCTATAAATTCAGAAGAGCTGCCAGGTAGTTATGTCGAGGTCTTCAGTCTCGTTCGAGAAAGGTTCGGCTCGGTGATCTGTTGGCATTCAGAAGAGAGTATCTACGCAGCTTGGTGAGTATCAGAGACTAATTTATCATTCGTCAACTATAGCATCTGTGTTAATTGTTGAGTTTAATAATGTATTCATGACAATTTCTATAGCTTCCTCAGAAGCGAGTTGCTTCTATTAATATGATGTTTAAACATTCAAGAATACCTTTTTGAGTCGGACTATTGTGATGCAATCGAATGCAACCTGAAGTGAAGCGGTTTGATTATTTGAGATGTTTTTCAGTAATTAAGATTCAAAATCTTGCAATATTATGGTAGAATTATTTGATCGAATTTAACTCAATTCAAAAATATTCACTTTCTCTTAAAGCGTTTTTGGTTTCCCAAATGCAAGACGATTAATTTAAGAAGGAGAAGCGAGCGAAAAGTAATCGAAACGAATTAAAAACGAAATGAAAAATCAGAGTAAAGAAGATTTTTTAAAATACGAAAGAAAGAGATTGGATAGCCTAGATGATAAAATGAATATTGAAAAAAAGCAGCGAAGATGGCCATCCAGTCAAAGACCTTAAACCCGATCCACACAGCAACAATAATAAAGTCAATACACTGATTTATGGCTGACTTGACCAGCAAATCACTTGTAAAGTTGGCCTACATGTTCCTGCTCCTGTTCAGAATAGTTTACAGTGCTTTCTCTCTGCTTCAGATTCGTTCTGTTTTGAGTCTCCTTCGACTGTTGAGCTACGATGTCTGTGCTGAAGAATCTTTCGATAACCAGCGGCGTCTTCTTCGTCGTCGTCTTCGTTCTTAGTCTCGTCTCAGCACAGAATGACTTCGGACTTTCACCTCGTAAGTTGACCATTCACAACGTCTGACTATTATAATACACAAGTAAGAATGAAGTTTTTAAAATTTAATCTTAGGCTCCAAATTTCCAAAGCTCCACTCGAGAGTCTACTCGCGTGATCTGTGTCAAGGGGAGTCTGTCCAGAAAGTTGTCCTAGGCCCTAAGGGAGTCCAGACCTGCGAGCCCTGTTTCCAGAGGGTCAGACGGGCGGAGTAACGGAGCATTACAGTGTGTAGCATTACAGTCTAAAGGTATCTTTTAGATAGCGAATTGGAGAGTTGAAGATTGCATTACTTTGGGAATTAGAATTAATTCATGAAGGGGTGACTTCAGTGTGTAATGTACCTTCCTGTTGCATAGTAATTATCACGTCATTTCCTTATTACGTTCTCTGTCAGAATCATCTGATGCTGTGAAAATTGGAAGATAGTATTTAAGCGTTACCCTTCTTTGTGATTTATTTCATTTTGTAAGCTTGCTCATCTGAATTTCTACAAGTTTTGTTGTGGTCTGCATTTTCTATGTTTAAGTGTAGGCTACTACTTCATTTCTAATCAAACTCTTCTCTCCTTTACCATGAAGACAACCTGGATGTTTTTGTCGTTGTATTAGAAAGCGATTTGGAACCGCTTGACGAAATCCAGGAACTTCTTCAGAAAGTCCAGACGTTGTACCAGGAGAAGATAGCGCCAACGGTTCAACAGAATGTTGTATTGAACGAGGAAGCGGAGGAGGAAGTCGTGGAGCGTGATGCTAAGAACGAGAAGACCTCCTGCTCCTGTGCTGGATTGCAATGCACTTGTTGCCAGCGAATCAACATCCCAAAGCTTGGAATCAGCAACAGCTGTGAGTAAAGTAAACAATAATTGTAATTTTTATTGAAGGCCAATTAGTAGCTTCAATCCCACAAGGCAGCAGGACGTTGCGCAAGATTCAACTCGTAGTAGTAGTTGCAGTAGTAGTAGTAGTAGTAGTAGTAGTAGTAGTAGTGGTAGTGGTAGTAGTAGTAGTAGTAGTAGTAGTAGTAGTAGTAGTAGTGGTAGTGGTAGTGGTAGTGGTAGTGGTAGTGGTAGTGGTAGTGGTAGTGGTAGTGGTAGTGGTAGTGGTAGTGGTAGTGGTAGTGGTAGTGGTAGTGGTAGTGGTAGTGGTATTGGTAGTGGTAGTGGTAGTGGTAGTAGTAGTAGTAGTAGTAGTAGTAGTAGTAGTAGTAGTAGTAGAAGTGGTAGTGGTAGTGTTATTGGCAGTGGTAGCGCGGCAGCGGCAGCAGCAGCAGCAGCAGAGCAACAGCAGCAGTAGCAGTAGCAGTAGTAGTAGTAGTAGCAGTAGCAGTAGCAGTAGTGGAATTAGCAGTAGCAATAGCAGTTGTAGCAGTTGTAGCAGTTGCAGTAGCAGTAGCAGTAGTAGCAGCAGCAGAGCAGTGGTGGGGTGGTGACGGTGGCCATGGCAGTGGTAGTGGCAGTAGGAGAAACAGTAGCAGTTGTAAGATTTGTTGTAGTTGTTGTAGTAGTGCCAGTAATAGTAACAGTAGTCATAGTTTTGGAAGTAGTAGTTTCAGTGTTGGGAGCAGAAGTATATTTGGTGGTGACACCATTTCAATTGTAAAAATCATAATCACAATTATTTTTGTGTTAGTTGTAAAAGGTAGTCAAATGGAATAATAAAAATAACAGAAATTATTATCGGTATAATTGTTGTTTTTCTATATTAATTTTAAATTATTCTAAACATATTACGTTCTTCCAGGTAAATTTTCTATGTCGCCGTGAACCTTAAATAATATTCGTTTTATTGAAAAACCAGTCGACATAACGCGACAGTTAACAAGCACAAAGGAGCCGCGAATAAAGCCTAGTAAACGTTTTTTATACGGCATCTGTGTTATGAAGTTTTTATTGTTTTTATTGGTAAGTTCGAACATCTCAATGGTATTCATCTGCGGCTGATCTTTCTCTCTGAAGCCTATGTCATTCTTTTTGTTACAGACTGCCTCAGGTTGAAGTTCTCACCAAACACCAATTCGATCTGGACCACACTGAAGATCGATTGGGGAGTTGTCATCAACACAGACATCGCAGGTACATTGATCATTGTCTTAGACTCTTTGTTCAGTAGCATTGTCTACATTCCCGATAGCAACTTAGAAGTACAATAGAATTCAGCAGCTATGCAATCAGAACTTCGAGTGATGTGCTTCATTAATCTGACTGCAGAATTTAAAGCAGGCATTGCTCACTTTACGGGGTTTTTCATAGATACGCGAAGAGAAACTCGTATAGTTTAATAGGTTTTTCGTGTTTCAACATTTTTTAAAGAAAATTTTGCTTTTGATTTTTTAAATATTGCATTGTTTTATTTCGCAATTTAGTTTTTATGTAGCCTTATTTACTTATTTATCTGTTGTCTGTTATCATTTTTCATAATTTTATCTAAATTCCTTACTTTGTCTCCGTAGCCTGCTTTCAAGAACTCAGCTAATCTAACTGTCATCATTCATCATCCTGTGAAAATCACATGCAGTAGGGCCCAACAAGAAACGAAAATTATCAAAGTTGTTTTAGTATCAATAATTCTTAGCCTATAATTACATGTAGACCTATAGACTAAGCTAAAATAATAAGTACAATATATAATTAAGTAAGACACATATTCTCTCGAGGATGCACGCACTGGGAGCGCTTCTGAAAGGCTCTTGCTTCGAGAAGCGCTATATAAGTTGTGAAATACAATACAATGTATGGTCTATACTTACAAAGATTGGATTTTAATTGCACTATGTCAATCAGCATGGACTTGTGCGGAGGTAACCGTATATTATATATTCACAATTTAAATTAGATGATATTATTATCTAATTTAAATTGTGAATATTGAGTAAACTTTATGATATTTCAGGCCTAATATTACTAGGCCTAAAATATCCTAAAGTTTGCTCAATTGCTTATTAAATCAAAGTCATAAGAAAAAATCACTGTTGCAGATAAATGACACTTGATCAGTTTTGGTTTAGGGCCTACTAATAAAGCTGCGTTATTTGCCGATTACGAAAAAATTGCGCAAACGAGGTTTTTGTTTTAAAATTCGGTTTGAGATGTGAGAAAATCAAATTATTTACCACATCTTACCGTGTTCGTTTTGCTGTTTTTTTTTAAACGAAATGACACGAGTGAGCAGAGAGAGAGAGAGAGGAAGAGAGAGAGAGAGAGATTGAGAGACAGACAGACAGACAGAGAGATACAGAGACAGAGACAGACAGACAGACAGAGACACAGAGATATAGAGAGACAGAAGACAGACAGACAAACAAACCAATAGAGAGACGGCTACAAAGCGAGCAAAGGACAGAGTGAGGGCTGGAGGGAGAGTTCAAAAAACCTCAGTGTTCAACAACAGAACCAACTATTTTACGAGTCTTAATTGCCAATATTTTCCTTAAACGTCCACCATTTCCATTTCAGTCACCAAACCTAGGACGCTCTGCGTTCCAATCAGATGCCGAATGCCAGGCGTCAAGATCTGTCTCCAGTTCTCTAACTTCATAGTTGTATCCGGATCGGTTACCGGATGTTCCAGGATCCTGGTCTACTGTCCAGCAGGACTTGTGGCTGTTGTCAGCCTCGGTTGCTTCAGGCTGCATGGCATCGACACCACAAGACAGGTGGTGGAGGGACGGCAGATGCCAGCGGTGACCGACACAGAACAAGTCAACTTCAATGAGATTCCAATGGAGAATTTGTCGCCAGCAGGTTATAAAAATGGAAGGATGTAGGACGCTGAGGGTCGCGTCCACGTGATTCTGTTCCAGTCTCTACGCTTTCTCCGTTTTCTACTACAACTGCTGTTAATTAGTAGCCTACTAGGCTACTACAGTAAATAACTGCTGTTGCCACAACCAGTTGGACCTACAACTGGTCACAACCAGTTGGACAACTACATGTACAGCTGGTCTCTGTAATCGTTTCTGGCTAGCTTTTCTGGCTTATACATACAATCGCTTTTCAACGATTTCTGTGAATTTTAGGCAATAATTCGCTTTTGATTCATATTTCTATGACTTTCAGGCAAGTCGCTGTTGGATTTAGTTTATGTTGCACATTAGCAGATTTTTGTCAGATGGAAATTATGTCTTAATCTAATGTGAATGCGAACTCATTACGAACTGAAAGATCCAGTGACATTAATTTTCATTATATTTGTTTTTCTTCTGCGTCGCAACTTGCTTTATCTGTTAGAGTTACATTGAGGTAGTTTCCATGTCAACTTAAAGCTTTCAATAAATTACTTCTAGATCTCAATTTGTTTGTGTTTCGTCTTATTGTAATCTAATAATTGTAATTGTAATTGAAACATTTATATAGCGCCGCTCACAGATTCAGTGACCCTCCCGACACAAGCTAGTGCTCCCGCTAACAAATAGTATAGTCTTCAGACGTTTACGAAACAGGGGAAGAAAAAGGCCAAGAAGCTCAGAACGTAGCTTGTGAGGAAGGCGGTTCCAACAAGCAGGGCCAACATATGCGAAGCTTCTGGACTGGGCCGTAGCTCCACGCATGCGCGGGATAACTAGAAGGCCATTAGCAGCCGAGCGAAGGGCAGAGCGGCCAGGAAGAGTGGAGACCAAGTTACACAATGCCCGAAGATAAGAGGGGGCTACCCCGAGAAGAGAGTTGCGCATAAGTGTCAGAATCTTGAACTCAATGCGCTGAGGTATAGGAAGCCAATGAAGAGTGTCCCTAATAAAATCAGATATGTGAGAGAATTTAGGAAGACCAGCAATTAGGCGGGCAGCAGCATTAAGTATTGACTGAAGTTTAGAGAGGTTAAGGGAGGAGAGACCAGCATAGGCAGAGTTTCCAAAGTCAGCTCTAGAGCAAATCAGAGCATGGACAAGCGCCTTGACCGCTTGAAGGGAGAGTGAGTGGCGGATAGTACGCAATTGTCGCAGGTGATAGAAGCAAGTTCGAGAGATTCGGTTAACATGGTCAGTAAGAGAAAGGATTGGATCCAGAGTAATATGTATAGGCACTAGTGTCATGAAAACTTTTATTTAATAACAACGTAATGATTATCTGCGTTCTTGATTAAATTATCGTGTAATCAGCAACTTAGGTTACCCCGTCACACACATACACACACACACACACACACACACACACACACACACAAACACTCACTCACATACAACACATACAACACACACAACACGCGCGCGCACACACACGCACACACACGCACACACACATTGCAGTCATTACCCCACCATGCAAGCGTGAGTTAGCTTACATGAGTTTTATTAGATTGTCTCCTACATGACTAGGCCTACATTCGTTTGTTAATTCGAACTAGCAATTGCGCAATAGGATTATATAGTCGCAACAGATAACAGCATGCTTAATAGGAGTAGAATTGACATATGACGACATATTGCAAGTCGTCTCAGTCCCATTGCTCGATTTTTAGTCGCCTCCTACAGTGAACTGTATCATTTGTATGCCCAACTCAATGTTACTGCTAGATTGATAACACACGTCTTCTTCAATATCCACGCATCTCTACTTTTATGGCAGAACAACATCACCGGCGAACCTCTCCCTGCCAGTATCCAAGTCACATTTCTAATATTAGTTAAATAATAATAATAATAATCTTTTCATTATTTGAGCGCCTGCAAGACGCACTGCGCTTTACATTTACAAGTTATGCGGTAATCTTAATTAAACTTAACTTCTTACAGAACAGACAGCTTTGCAATTACAACGGCGCTAATAGCAGCCTACAAAGCATATCCACCCAACGGGGGCTCGAACTCACTACCTCTCGCACTCTTGGCCAGCGTGTTAACCATTACTCTACCGCCCCCCCCCCCCCCTCTGGGAGTCGATCACAATGGGAGCGCTATGGGAAAGGTCTTTTCAGATAGAAACTTTTATAAATGGTCATAATTATGGGTCTAGAATACAATACAATTCACATCTGACAAGCGTGAATTACATTGTAAACAACTAAATGCTACTGAAGATTGCCAAAACTCAAATAAAAGCTCAATATTCTTCACCAATGAACTCAAAAAACATCCAAAACTCAAAAGCTGTATCCGTAATTATTATATAGGTCTAGTACCATAGTATATGTACCAAAAGTCAGCTATGCGCAGAGACTATAATAGTATCAACTCCACATACACGATTGCAAAATTATTAGTCAATGCAATATCTTGACTGGTTTCTTCAATCCCGATGAAAAGTCCAAGCGAATAAGCTGATTAAAATAATCAGACACAATTATCTTTAAGAGTCACCAGAGGCGATCCTCGCAGACACGTAGAGCCTATACTTCAAACAACGGACTGGTATATATTCACGATGTTCTGACTGTTCTCATTGAATTGCGATGAAGAAGAACAGTAACAACGGGTGATGAGGGCTGGACTGAAGCATTGACTCCAAGGACGGAGCTCCCCCATTCTCATGTGCTAATGATATTCTTCGGAAGCAATGTTTAACATAACGTAACACAACATAACGTAACATAACATAAAGTTAATTGCTTAAATTCATGCTGTGATGAAAAACGCTCTATGTATATTGTATAATTAACCCTCGGGCTACCAAGGGGGGTGGTTGCCACCTCCCCCCTAGGTTTTTCCAAGATCAAACTTGTTCCGTTTGGAATAAAATTTTGACGTCTTAGGTAGCTGTAGAGGGTTCATTGGCACACATTTTGAGCTAAAAATGTTTATGATATAAGCTTACCATACCATTCAAAAGTTATACCCGATATACCCAAGGCACCAGGGGGGTGGATACCACCCCCTTAGATTATCGACTATAACTTTTGCGCCCTTTCATATTAAGATACACACATTATACCATTCTATAGAGGGAATATGGGGCTACCTTTCCATGCTCAATGAGTTATCTTTTGACAACCGGAAGTGCTCAAAATAAATTAAAATGTATATAAAGGTGTTTTATTTTCATAAAATTGTCATGTTTTTCTATTATAACTTATTCATAATTTATATTTTAATAGAAATAAATTATGCCATTCTGTAGAGGATATTTAGGGCTATTTTCTAATACTAAATAATTTGTCTTTTGATGACCGGAAGTGCTCAAAATAAATTGAAATGTGTAAAAATGTTGGGTTTTTTTACAACGCAAACCCATATGTCTGCGTAAACGTTTCTCAGCAACTATAACATGACATTGTTTTTTTGTTTTGATTGAACATAAAACAGACTCACTGCTAGTTTTTATAGATGAACATTGGACTTTATTATATGTAAACTATTTTTTATATATAAATAATGTCTAAAACACACATAATCTAATATATTCCCTATGCGTAGCCTAAGTATACGTTTTGTGGAATCGACGGGTACTCATGGTAAAAAATTCATAATTTCGAGGTGCATTCATATTTTCTAAACCTAAATATACCATTTTGTGCAGAAATGAATGCTGAATCCAACGGTGTATTACAAGTTATGATATCTCAAACCAAACCCAAAATCCAGGGGTGGTGGTAACAACCCTCCCTTGGTAGTCCGTGTTACAAAAAAGTTTGATAGCCTGAGGGTTAACTGGTGTTTACGACAGCATGGCATAATAATGAATCGAAATGCGAAACCCGGACGCAAAAACGCAAAAAGCCAGCAGACCCGTGTGAAACCATACCACTACGATAATTATTAGAGACTCACAGGGCCTATAGGTCGTCGGCAATCTAGGTCAGTCGCAGGTTTGCTTGCACCAAAGAATTTATAACATAAAACAGATGTTTAGCGTTTAGATAAGACGGACTCAGCTGCTTTTAAATATGAACGACATTCTGCTTGTACTGTAACTGTATGCCATCGTCATCATCTGAGATTCAAGAAAACCTCACTGCTGGACATCGTGGATAATTCTTCATCAAATTCCTATTATAGACGTTGCTCAACTAAACATGGAAGCGTCCACAGAAAGACCAGTGCACTTGCGCGACAGTAGTTCCGAGGAAGTGCAATCTCTTCCCGGATGCAAAGCTTCTGAAGCGGAAGAAGACGAAGCAGTTGACACCGGATGCGGATGGCGTCGTTTCCGGCCGCGGATACTAGGACCCTTTGCGCATGTCTGGACCTTCATCGTCCTATACATTGTGTTCGCATTCACCCACGCCGTCCAAGGATCGTACCCCATCGCCGTCCTAACCACCCTCGAAAGGCGCTTCAACCTTCCAAGCTCCCTCGCTGGGTTCCTCGTCAACGCCTCAGTCTTCGGCTACTTCATAAGCATCGTCATCTGCTCGCTGTTCCTCGCCAAAGCGAACAACCCTCGACTCTTCGCTTGTTGTATGCTCCTCACCTCAATCGGGGCCTTCCTCTACTATCTTCCTCACATCGTCTGCGCAAACGGAAATGACGCAATCAGCACGGCGCATGCGCGAACCTCCTACAACGTCACTCGACCGGAGATGATGGGAAGTGGGGCGATCCAGCTGTGCGGCGGTGGAGGCAGCAGCAGCGGGTCCTCAGGTGGATCTTCAGAGGCTTCGGAGAGAGGGATGTGCAGTGATAGAGATGGGCAGACCACCGCAAGCGATGCTGACGGTGGTGTCTCTTATGTGGTGTCTGCTGTGTCGATCCTTTTCATTGCCGACTTGGTGCATGGCATCGCTGGGGCGCCAGGGTGGGTCGTCGGTCTCGCCTACATCGACGACCACACCGATCCAGAACTATCGGCAAAACTCATTGGTTAGAATCTGAATTGTTGTTGTGATGATTGATCTGCATGCAAATGTATCGAATAAATAGGTCCAACTCGAACTATCTATCTATCTATCTATCTATCTATCTATCTATCTATCTATCTATCTATCTATCTATCTATCTATCTATCTGTCTGTCTGTCTGTCTGTCTGTCGGTCTGTCTATCTGTCTATCTATCCGTCTGTCTATCTGTCTGCCCGTTTGTATGTCTGTCTGTAACAAGCTAATTCCACAGCGAGGTCTATCTGTCTATCCATCCTTCCATCCATCCATCCATCCATCCATCCATCCATAATCAATACATATATATATCCATCAATAAATGTATCTATATATACATCCATCTATCTATTCATCTATCTATCTATATATCTCTTTATCTAGACTATCTATGTAAAATATATCGCACCCTTTTAATATAACTATTCGGATAGGTCACAATCATTCTACTTTCACCATTGTAGCTGTATGGCCGCGTTACGGCGCTATATAAATTGTCGTTATTATTATTATTATTATTATTATTATTATTATTATTATTATTATTATTATTATTATTATTATTATTATTCTAAACTCCATTCTCACCAAGTGACACGTGTCTACAGCACTATTGACCGCAGCATTGAATCCAGTCGAGTGTGATTTTTCACCAACATTGTTCTTGCAAATTTGAACAGGTTGCAACTTGCATGTATTTTGCATGTTTTAGAGGTGCTATAAAATGGCAATTGCAATGTGTGTGGTTGTAGGTCTGATGTACACCGTTCGATTGATATCACCGATTGTATCTTTTGCGATGGGTGGATATCTACTGTCGATCCACAGCACCCTCAAAGGTCAGACTGAGGTGACTTCCGCATGGATGGTTGGACGGACGGACGGACGGACGGACGGACGGACGGACGGACGGACGGACGGACGGACGAACAGACGGACGGGCGGGCGGGCGGGCGGCTGGATTAAACAACTCTCATAAAACAAAAAAACTTTTGCTATAGGAACCGGATCTTGCAAACTGTTGCTGGCTTGAATTATCCAAAATGTAGACCTATAGGTCATAGCCAACTATATTGAGTGCAGTTTGCTTTTTACACGCGTTCACACTGCAATCGTGTTGGCGATAATAGTTTACTGCAGCGTTTCCCAAAGTGGGTTCCGCGGAACCCAAGGGTTCCGCGGGGCGAGCACAAGGGTTCCGCGAGAAGTTGAGGAAAAAAAATTTTTGGGGGAGAAATTTACTGAATAGGTTACAACTTTTCAAGCCGCTTTTGAAAATGCACTGGAAGTCTGAAACTATAGCGTCAGTCGTCTTTTGTGTTTTTTTCTCATCCGACCTTTCACTGATTATTACAATCCAATATAATTAGCCTAATATACTAGTATGTACATTGCATAAGCGTAGACATCACTGCTGAACGTAACGTATTTCAGAGCTTTAGGCCTAAGTCTGAACAGAGACGCACTCGCAGTCATCTTTGTTATCGTTATCTTGACGAAACTTGCCTGAATGCACGTTTTAAAAGAATCGCCAAGTCTGATCTTGCAACAGTAACAACAAATAATGATTTTAATTTGTTTGTATAAAAATTTGTCAAAATTGAGTAACTTACGTAGACTATAGCTAGTGTTCTAACCTCGTGTATTTAATTTATAAACATGGAAGTCTTTCCAAACCCACACGATTTTTTTAATGGTTCACAAGAAATCTATCGTTCAGAAATTGCAAATAATATTCAGGACCTGAAAGCAAACTCGGTTAAATGTTTCCCTTACATGAATTACGATAATAATAGGGTACGAAACCATTAAATGAAGGTAAAAAGCAGCCAACTCTTCTAACGGAGACTACAAACTTCTTATTGACTTGTCACGAATGAGGCAGAATTCCAATGAACCTTAACATTCTAACCTGGTGTAGGGCATAGCCTATATACTCTCAGTAGGATCCACAAGTCGTGATTTTGAAAACAGTGCAATTTAATTTTTCATGATGTAAGAAAAATAAGCTTTCTATAATTTAGTGTATTTAGGTAGGGCTATGGATGCTTACAATTATTAGTAGCCTTTGCTTCCCGTGCGTTCCGCAGGATTCAATGCTTTCAGTTTAGATTGGGGTTCCGCCAGAAAATATTAGGACGCGAAGGGTTCCGTGGCCCTAAAAGTTTGGGAAACGCTGGTTTACTGCAACCTTACTCGCGTGACTTATGAAAATGTTTTTTTAAAATGCGGACAAGCTCTCGAACCATTTGGATCCTGTACCAGAGCTGTAGAGCTATAATAAGCCTACTCTGCATTCAGCAACAGTACTGGCACCGTTTCAGGACAAACGAGTCTCAGCTAAACGTTGCTGATCCTGGGACGGGCGGGACTTAGGGGACTAATTGGATTACAATTCCTACTAAACATGTATTTGCCAGTGCAAAAAGAAGTTTCTGGAATTCCCCTACCTTTCCCTTCTGTGCGGGTCTAATAAGTGGGAGGACGGCATTCATATTTGATAATAGGTGCATGATCGTCCAGACAGACTTTAAGCCCTGTGATGTGCCCAATTGATAATTCTAGCCACCTTTTTGAAAGGTGAAAATGGGCTGGAGCGTATATCTGGTAGGTCTATGCCTTCCATTATGCCTATACCATATGCAGTGCAATGATGCAATAATTTAAGTATACGGGGAGAAGAAAAGCAACTCAAGAGATTGTTCTGGTAAGGACCCTTGAGTCTGTGAATGGCCACCAATAATAGTTTTCTCTACTTTACTCATCACATTTGCGTTGTGCTTCTTACATGCAAGGTTCCAAGGGTTTTTTAGAAGAAATTTGTAGAACTGCACAATCAGCAATTTTTAATCTGGTGTGGTTTTGGCGGTCAAAATTTCTGGCGACATTTATCTTTGATCGTTTGTCAGAAATTTGTCCAAAAAATGCCTCAAGTCGCTGGCGATAACCAGCTAACCAGATCACGTGACTATGCTCGGAAATGATTGTTCGTGTTACGGTATCGCATCGTATCATGATTTTATCTGATGCATAACATGAGTTAGCTAACATGTGTAATTGTGTATTGGCATATTTTCAGACACACAACTTACTCCGAAACATCCTCAGTGGATCGGTGCTTGGTGGCTGGGTTTTCTCGTCAACTCCATCATCAACTTCATCATCGCTATCCCTATGTCGATGCTCCCCGGGAAACTACGACCGATCAGGAAATCATCTTCCATAGCGGCTTCTCCAGAGAAGGGAATGGCAACGCCGGAGAAAGTAAAGTGGAAGCAGGACGGGGAGAAGGAGGAGCGTGAGGAGAAGGAGGAGAATGGGGAGAATGAGGAACTCGGAAAGGAAACTGAGAATGGGAATGGAGAAGAGAGGGCAGAATATAGAAATGGGAACAATGCGAGTGAGACGGGAGAAATTGTAGGAAAAGAGGACAACTGTAAAAAGAAAAAAGATCGAACGGATGGAGAAGAGGAAAAGAAGAAGGCGAGATTGGAGGAAAAGGAGTTGATGGACCATACGAAGATATCATCCGTTGTTAAATCGACATCTGAAGAACAATCTTCCATTGGACGAACGAAACCCATTGACGTTTCTTCAATCGACTGGAAAGGTAGTTCTGCTGTTTTGCGCAGTCTATTGTTCATCTGATGGAAAAGAAACAACGGCTATGATCGCATGTGCACTTGTTATATCGCTACCTTCTAGATTCTAAACCCACACTATTTTGAATGATTTTTTACCCACCCTTCCGCTCCCCTCGTCACACGTCAGCACAAAGTTCATTAGTATGATAATATGTAAACGTAATCGGATTTTATATAGCTGCCATATTATGTCCTCAAAGACCCTGTTCAATTTTCAATGAATTTGATCGGGTGAGATCCTTCACCACCGCTCGACCTTTTCAATGGACGCCACGCCATTTAGGTCCCCGTGTACGGTCCGTGCTAGCCCGAGATTTTGAATCTCTGGAAATAGTCACCTTCGGGAAGCGAACCGCGGCCCGCACGCTCTCTTTCAGAGTCGCATGTATAGTATGGGAAATGTGTGACCCTCCCCCTAGGTGCATGACGTAAGTTATGGACGGTCCCTAAGAACATAACTATTTCATAACAACAAAGATCATGCTCAAATTAATTGATTTTCGAGCAAATTTATTTTTGAGCATTAAGCGTTTCCCCTTGCCATGATCCCTTATCGTTTGGGTTCTCACAGAGTTCCCTGCGGCGATGATTCGACTGATCAGGAATCCAATCTACGTTCTCACCGTCTTCGCCATCTGCAGCGATTGGGCGGCGCTCGAATTCATGTCGTTTATGCCAAAGTATTTCGAGGTTCACTTCCAGAAAACGGCCTCAGTGGCTAACCTACTCGGAGGTAGGACAGCCGCGATTGTCTTCAAAGGTTCTAGATACGTTAGAAAGAAATTCAGAGACTCAATATAATTACATGGACGTATTGTGGTATGTCACATCACGCTCTACTCGCTCAGATTCGATCCATTCTTGTGTGGATCTTGCAGCATCTCGTGAATATTAAAACGGAATTATTGCTGTTTAGAATCGTTTTAGAATTAACATGGCTTTCAATGTATACACCTAAGTTATTTCCTTTTTAAGTGTTTGGCATCATCAGAAATCGATGCTTGCAAAGAATTGGCTAGTAAACCATAGCAAGAATCTTTAAATACGAACATATAATATGACCTATGGGTCTGCATCTTTGCAACGTCTTCGATTTTATCAGAGGATTTTTTGCTTTACTATAATTTTAATCACTTGTTTTTTATGAGATACTGAAACCGGTTTCACTTGAACAGCGTGTGACTTTTGAACAGGAATGATTCCAGCAATGTTCGCAGCCGTTGCTTCCTACGTTGGTGGAGTGATAGCTGGAAAGGTCAAAGGAATGGACGGTGGAGTGGCTGGATTGTGTCGAATGAATTTCTCTCTGACACTGATCAGTGTTCTGCTGTTTGTACCAGCCTTGCTGCTCTCCTGTCCTAATATCAAATACTCTGGACATCTAGTCAATGACAGGTATGCATTTTGAGACCTTCAAATTCTATATTTCTATAGGTAGCCCATGGGTGAGGAAATAGAATCGCCGTACTGAACAGCTGTATTATATTCATTTCTTATTTTGAATATTTTCATAATTATTATGCTATGTAGAATTACCGGGAGTCCAAACGTTTTGAGTTTGCGATTGAGCGAGCGAGTATTCATGAGCCGATAACTTACCTTAGATCTTCGAGAGGCTTACCTTACCTTAGATCTTCGAGAGGATTAGTCCAGGACAGTCCTTCTCGTGCAGAGCTGCACATTGGACAATGCGATTTCTCCATCCCTCCCTGTCCATCGCCATCTCAACTACAGCCGATATGGTTTTGTGCAACTGTGAAAGGATCTAGACTCTAAATCTAATATGACATTATTTTGTAAAGCGCTTCTCACAGCAGAACTTTTCAGAAGCGCTCTCAGCGTGACAGGCGCATGAAAAGATAAATGTCTTCAAACAACGAAAAGACGCAGATGAACTTCCTACCAGAATCCTGGCACCAATTTAAGAAGGAATGTGATACCACGTGGAGGGCACAGTAGCAAAGGCCGGATGTTTGGCTATTGAGATTCGTGAGTAGATCAAGTTGTACAAGTATATCAAGGTGATGTCTTACACTTGAGTGTGCGCGTGTATGTATTGTATACGTGTGTGTTGTTTTTGTTGCTTCTGTTGCTCTTGTTGTTGATGCAATCGGTGTATTTAAAAAACTTGTGTTCAGACTGAACCTGACAACTGACTGCAACGTGAACTGCGATTGTTCGTCGGATGTATTCGATCCAGTCTGTGGCATCGACGGGTTCTTGTACTTCTCCCCCTGCCACGCCGGATGCACGCAGCTCGTCAACTCAACCTCTCATCCAAATCATCTCCAAGGTCAACTGGTAAGTCACATCAGCAACAGCAGCAGCAGCATTAGTCTGTACTTCTTGACAAAGAATATTTTTCTTTTTGGATGAGTATTTTGCTTCAGCATCACGTTGCGAAGTATCGTTGTGATCTGATACACTTCATCCTTCTCTGCCGCTGTGCTGCGTCTTCTTAAAGATCCTCTGATTCGCCTCTTTGTTTCCCGCGTCAGGACAGCCATGGCACGATGATCCAGATCCTTGCCTGCATCTGCCCATCTCTTTGGAACGGACTTCCTCCATCAGTTCGCACCGTCATCCGCTCTGCTAGTCTTTCTTCATCTTTCTCTCGCCTCCATCTCTGCCTTTTCCCTCGAGGTCTCCCGCATCGGAACCGTTTCTAAGGGAAGCGCTTTCTCTAAATGGTCAAATACAATACGATGCCAAACGTTTGAGTTGGGAACGAATCTACCTTTGTGTTGGCAGGTGCGTTCGAATGAATGTCAGTGCGTGACTGACGTTGAAGGAAGAGATGACGATGATGGAGGAAAAGTTGTCTTCGATGGTTTCTGCGATGAATCATGTGCTTCACTTATTCCATTCGTTTTGATCTTGATTGCCATCGTTGTCGTCAGCTGTCTGTACAACTCATCATCTACTACCATCATCCTCAGGTAACTTAACATCATCCGCAGGTAACTTAACGTCATCTTCAGGTAACTTAACATCATCCTCAGGTATAAATTAACGTCAACCTCAGGTAACTTAACATCACCTATGGTAACTTACCTTCTTTCTATGGTAACTTATCTTTTTTTCTGTGGTAACTTATTTTCTTTTTAAAGTAACTTATTTTCTTTCTATGGTAACTTATCTCCTTTCCTGGAAATTTAGTTTATTTTGCATCGACTGCTGATTGAAATTTATCTGCTTCTCATTAGGTGCATCAAAAAAGAGGACAAATCATTTGCTCTTGGCTTTGAAGCTTTGTGCATTTGCTTTTCCCGTAAGTATCAAAAATTTCCTTCTTTTTGTCATGTTTTACTGCTATGCTTGTGTGCGCATATTTCTCGACATTTTTGTAGCCCTTAGAGAACTCCCCAAGTCCCCATAGAGGTTATCGCAATGTTTTACACTGATTAATTGATTTTCCAAAACAGTGCTGGTTTTTTGTTTAGTTAACTATAGTACTATACCATCTTCTTTAGTAACTATTACTGCTTAATAACGTCAGAATGGATCTAGGATAAAAGTATTAACTTCTATTATAAGTTAGCTCCGTCTCTCTCTCCGGTAGTTTCTGCCAATCTTTCTCTCGCCTCAAATCAATTGCCTTTTCTCTCTCGTGGTTCTTCGCACTGGGAGCGCTTCTGAAAGGTTTTACTGAGAGACACGCTTTATAAACGTTTATGCACAATTCAATACAAACCAGAAAAGCCATGCAAATATAGGAAATTTTAATTTTTCGCTTGAAACCGTCACTATTACTCTTTTCTCGAGTTGTGTTTAATTACGCCTATTATCTCCTGCCATCATTTCCAGAAGTTCCTGCTCCGTTGCTGTACGGAATGATCTACGACTCGTCGTGCGTCATGAAGACTGCGACTCCTTGCACGGACAGCAAGGGATCCTGCCAACTCTATGACCGGCATGCACTGCGGCTTCACTTTCACGGACTAGCGATGGGACTGAAATCTATTGCGACGATTCTCTATGGCGCAGCGTATGTTCAGGCCAGACGAAAATTGCCTCTGCTGACGGGTCAAGAAAAGATGCATCCGACTGCTGCACTGACGGCATTAAATGGGGGCACGATGTGATATTAGGCCTACATGGGAAAGTCTAAAGATGTGATATTAGACCTACATGGGAAAATCTAAAGATGTGATAGTCTATTAGGCCTACATGGGAAAGTCTAAAGAAATAGGATTGTCTACACTTATCCAAATCCCAATGCGTACAGCTACCGTAAGAAGCTCAGAGTTAAACATAAGAAATTGCTATTCGATTTTTCCCCACTCTTCATTCAATTGTTCATCTAATAAATTGCGGTATGTCAACTTAATTTTCTTGAATAAATGATATATATATATATATATCACTGTAACTGTTGACAATTAAATTTAAAATAAATTTTAAACTTGTGGCCCCTTTATCTCCCCCCAACTAATAAAAAGTGGCCCTGAAGTCAAAAAGTTTGGGAACCATCACTGCAGTCTATAGCATGTCTGTATGACAAACAATGTTAGTAGGGCCTAAGTAAATATGAACAAATTAATTTTTATTTTCAATGTGAAGTAAGTTGCCTATTGAAAACAAAATACTCGATGTATCTTTTAATATCATCTTAAACAAAATAATAATAGACTAATTACTTCAGAACAGTTCTGTTAAGTAGCCTAAAAGTCACTGAATAACTACCATTAAGCCTACAAGAAAAATTAAAATATCCAATGCAAATTACAAATTGTCCAAGCCGAACAAGTAGCCTGTTTGAAAATAAAGACGATATTTACTCAAATGCGATCATCACATGAAATATTATCGAAACTGTCCAATCCTAATGCATATTGTCCATTCCACGACCCACGTGACTTACACTTCGGAAAAGCGGAAGATGGTTAGCACTTCATCTTCTGCGAATGTTACCACCTCGTTCCTGTCGCCGCTGTAGGACATTCTGCCGCAGTAACGAAGCTGGTTCTTGTCCAGCTGGGGTCCAGTAAACTTCAGAAGATTGAAGTTGGGATCTAAGAGTTCCATTTTGTTCAATCCTTCGGCAATGAGAATGCGTCCACTCGCATCGGCCTGGCAAACGTTATGGCATGCTTGAAGTGACGACTGGTACTCTCGCTGG